>JAJEKB010020781.1:370067-422531 GCA_022393335.1 Macrotrachela quadricornifera
GAGAGTTTTTGATGAAGTTTCATTAACATAATCCTAATTGGATATAGATCAATTAGCATAGAAAGATGCAGTTTTTTCCGCTCTATCGATTGGTAAAAAAAATTTTTTCCCAAGCCTATTTATAAGGGAGAAAAGAGGACTCCGACACTACTTTTGGACTGCCCTAAGTATTATTATTTTAATTATTAATATTGGAACATCTATACATGATCCTATTTATCGAAAATTAATTCAAGAAGAAAATGATGGAGATAATGAAAAGAGAATATGGTGTATTGTTACTTATTCATATAATTTACATGTATTTAATTCAATAGTGTATACTTTTCATTTCTTGGGTCCATTCATAATTAACATAGTGTCATCAATTATTCTTATAATTAAAAAAACTATGCAACAATCAAAAATTCATCCTCATCAATCTTTTAAAATACTTTTACAAGTACAAGTTCAAGAACATAAACATTTATTAATTGCTCCAATATTATTAGTTATTCTTGCAATACCACGTCTAATTATTTCATTTACATGAAAATGTATGAAATCAGCTAATGATTCATGGATATTTTATTTCATTTATTCCACCTATGCTTACTTATTTTATATTTATATTACCATCAACATTTTACAAAAATGAACTTCGTAAAATTATTATTCAATATAAAATTAATATAAAAAGACGATTACATCTTAGTTTATAAACATAAATAAAACGCTTTTTTTTATTGTAAGTAGCTTTCAATTAATTCATCTATTATTTTCTTTTTTTTTGTATCATGTATTCTATTGTCAAACAAAGTTTATTTAAATATTTAACAAGAATAAATCATCGCGCCCACCTGCTTTTGTGAAATACAATCTAAAAGAAGTGTTAAAGTGTATAGAGATAGCAAATTGCATTCATATCCCTCACAGATCGTGATTGATATTTCAATTAATTACATTTGATTAATGAACCTTTATTGATTCTAATGGAATAATTAGTTGGCTTGTTTGAACCTCTGTATGATATCATATCTTCACAAAATCTATTATCTTTATGTCTGTTTGCTTTAACTTGCTTTTTTGTTCGCTTTTCATCATTAAATAAAAAGGAATTTAATGTTGTATCTAGATGTTTATAAATTTTGAACAGTAGAATTTAAATTCTTTTGCAGATGACCCACTTATCTTAGTTATTGCAATGAGATGAAGGACACGATACAATAAATATTTAGTTAACCCTTATAGTACCAGTCGGGGTTATTTTTAACCCCTCTTAAAATACTGAAAAACTAGTAGAAATATTTTGTATTTTTTCAATTTTTGAAAGCGAGTGGCATGTCCTACTAGTTGAATACTTTTATGATTCATCTTGTGGGATCCACCACTGGTCTTTAAAACCAAGAAAATTACCAAATATTTCTATCGGTTTTTCAGTTTTTTGACGGGAATAAAAATTGACCCTAGCTGGTACTACTACGGTTAAAACGATTGAGAAAATAACTTAAAAGTATTGACTAAATTGCACTATAGAAATTCGTTACAATAAGAAAAAACTATAATTGTAATCTCGTTATGAGGGTAAGCTATCATCTATTTTGTAAAATTGTAATGATCTTGACAACGATCAAACATTTGGTCGATTAATTTGTGTTGAATTTGATCTTTGTGTGAATTTGGTTTTTTTTTCTTGATAATAACCACAGTTACTGTAGTCATAACAATCAACCACTCGTAATTGGCGTGTTTCTTTGATTTACACCTTCCTCTATCAGGAGGAATAAATCGTTAAATTTCTTTTCTTTTTGCATCCCTAGTTACATCTTATATTTATACCACATATACTAGATGAAATAATTCAGAGATATAGTATATAATCAGTATTTAAGTATACTTATAGTTTAAGAATATACAAATACATGGTGGCTAAAAGTAAGCAAACGCGTTTGACAATTATAGGTTTACTGTTGTAACATCTATTATTTTGCCTTGCCTGTTTTTATTTATATATGTGCTAGTAGAGGCATCTGAAAAGCAACATTAGTTAAGTCATTTATTCATTGATTCATTTTTTGTTCTCTTTATAATTTTGATTCTGTGCACAGTTCCAACTCTACGTTTTCATTTGATCACCGAGTACGATTACATGTGTGTGATATGATCGAATAAAAATAAGCGATGAATGATACATTGTAACCTAATAATGCTCTAATCTTTTTTTTAGAGTATTCTTTATCATGAATAGCAGGTATAAACTGTTTACATTAAAAAGAATTGAAGTTGCTCGATGGTTTCAGGACCATTAGGACCAATTTTCTTCATTATGAGCCAACATTTTGAATCTTGCACAAAAGTTTAACAAAATCAAAAGTGTCTAAGATAGTTCTAGATTTGGCCAATCCAGACAGACCTATACAGAAATATTCTTTTCGAAGACCTAACCGTTTGCGTGGATACACACATATGTAATTTAATTATTTCCTAAAATGGCAGTTCTCAAAGTTTGTAGAGCCCTGGAAATGAGCCTAACAAGGTTCATGCCCAAAAATCAGTATCAATGAAAATTCCACAAGCAAAAAATATTGCAAAAAAAATTGGCCACTTAAGGACTTTAAGGTAAAAACTATATCGCAATCCATTTAAATATAGAATAGAAAGCGCACGATTTCGAGCCCTAAAACCTGCCTGAAAATGTACCGTTCCGTATATTGTGATCGCTACAAACGATTAACGTCTAGTCGAGTGCGTATTTTTATCAGATATTCCTACATATATATACCACACAATGGGAAGCTCTAGCATAAGTAGGCAAACATGCGGTCTTCTTGCCCAGAAATGGTTTTCGTTTGCTTAATAATAGGAATTTACTTCTTCCTATCCCTTTTAAGATAATAAAGTGTCTTTTCAACGAAAAGAAATAATTTTTTTAAATAAGGCATTTTTCAGTCATATTTTTTTGAAAAAACAAGCTGAGCTTTATATTATTCAACGTATTTTAAGGCACTGGCTCTAAATATAACCTTAGTTTCTCTTTAACATGTAACACAGACGTCTAAAACTGGTTTTCCAATCAGAAACCTTGTGTGTTTAGATATCCCGAAACTGTACAGTATCTTGAGAAAGGTTTCATGAGATTTCGATATTTCCTTAACTGTAGTCAGGGTCTTAATTTCGAAAGTGATGGCGTGCTTATCTGTTTATCCGACGTATGATTGATCCGTTTTATTCAGCCAATTAAAATGCATTCCCGATAAAACTCATAAATACGCAAGTGGTGTACTATGGAGATACCCTTGGGTGTTCAACTAATATCTTATGGGAATATCCTAGAGTTGTTAAGCACTATATTAGGAGGGTACCCTTAGGTCCTTAACTGGTTCACTAGGGGGATATCCTTAGATCTCAACTGCTATACGACGGGGTATCCTTGGATCCTGAACCCCTATACTGGGCCATCTTCTTGTTCCCTTGATTGTCGTTAACGATCTAAATCCAGAAATTAGCTGTGTGCTTCTATGCAGGGACAAATTCAGCTAATCATCTTTCGGGACTACTAACTGTCCATTCAGATGTTGGCGCTGATGGAATGACATCCAATCAAGTTTCATCATCCCTCGAAAAACAGAAGAATAGGCTGTCGAGAGCTTTCTACAGTCAAGGAACTTGGTGGATCGCTCCGATCCACGCTACTTGTTACCATAAGTAGGATACATATGTAGGAGCATCTGATAAAAATGTGCGCTCAATTGTACGTTATCCCTCTGTAGTATTTACAAGTTATGAAACGGTATATTTCTAAATAGGATTTGAGGCTTGAGATCCTTTGGTCTTTACCCTATTTTTTAACTGGATTAGAATATTTTTTTTTTTACCATAAAGTCTAGAGATGAGGAAGTTCTTTGTGATATTGTTTGTTTGTGGAATATTGTGTTATATTGCTGATTCGCTTATCTTTCTCCACTGATGTCGACTTCTAGACCTAAGCATTGTAAAATTTAGAGGAACGATATTTTAGAAAAGAATAGAGCAGATATGCATGTATCTATGTAGACAATTAGATTGTTAAAAAAAAAACTTTTTTGCATATGTCTGCCTAGCTTCTCACTGTTCAAGAAGACTAGAAAAAGCATAAAAGGTTGAGAATTCATAGACAGAGATATAAGTCGATCGGCTGAGCTGCCGCCGCCGCCATCGTATGAACAAAACGCTGACTTTTGAATATTTCCTGTACTCTGGATAAGTTTTATGATTTTTCTAATCTAATTCCTAATAAGAACGTTCTATAATATCATTTCTCTTTTGTGTTAGAAAATTTCTCAAATTGCGGAAATTTTTGTAAAAAGCTCCTAAAAGTCGTGGGCCGTCGCCGCCAATGGCCAAAAAAAATTTTATCGGAAATTTTGTTCATATGAAGATTTTATGGTTCTTATATTAACCTAAAAGTTTCAGGGAAATAGAGTATCTTTTACTTGAATTATTGATTTTTGAAAGAGTCAATTTCTTGACATGTCTACAGAATCATAGTAATTTTCTTCAAAATGTGAAGTTTTGACAAAAAACCATTTAGTTTCACTAGAAGTTTTTAGCTAATATATGGGTTATAACACCTTCATCGGAACAGTTTTAGATGAAAATTCTATAGTTTGTCAAACTCCATGAAAACTATCATAACTCGAAAGGAAATACCTATACACGCTTGTTATTCTATACATTTCATAGTCTCGTAGAACTCTACTTATACAATAAATATCTAGCCCAAAAGGTGTGAATCACTTAGATCGGCTCTCTTATAGGTAATGAAGCGCGGCTAACATACTGGTCACAACTAGTGTGGAGAGAGAATACGCGTTTCTACCCTTATACATCTTCATACTTCTTTAAGATTGAGCTTCACAAAGTTAAATAGAACCCGTTTTATCCAGTAGAGAAATATTCCATTTTCATCACATAGATAAGATAATATTGAGTACTTTTTAAAATTTGTTTCATTCTTTGATAAAAACTTCAAATAAAAGAATCAATAAGCAATATAATATGGAAAAAAAATATGAGAGTCATATTTTCCATTATTTAGAATTATTAAATTTGCTGACGATGGAACAAATGATTATAGAAGTACTGTAGCAGTAACTGTATGTATTAATGGTATTTACAATGATTGATTCTACTTGAAAACATACATCCATGATTCAAGAGAATCAATCAATTTTTCTAATATAAAAGTATTCATTTTACTTATTTCTTTCGTATTCAATTTTTTTCCACAAATATCTTGTCAAACAGTATTAAAAACTTTTAAATGCATACCATTCATAAACTGTTTGCAACGAATTATTGTCAAATCGCTTTAATTAATATGATGAATTCGCTCATTTCATTATCCTTCTCATTCCTCTAGTTGATGTGAATTTAATGTTAATCAACATCCATCTGCTCACAGAAAAATCATGTAAAGATAAATATAATCTTGCTTTTGCATCTTTCATGTATTTGTATCCTTTTAAAAAAATTGCTGATGGTCAATATCAACAGAAAATTATAATATCGTCATTCTTTTTTTCTTTTGCAAAGTCATCAACGACGTATGTCATAGAAATAAATATCAATAAAACAAATGTTATTCTTTCTCGATATTTATCGTTGATAAAAACACTTTCATTTTTATTTACTCATAACTTTCGATTATAGTCTTCATGATTTTAGATATAGTCTATTGGATATCATAACAAAGTTTTTGTATACAAAACTCAATACTTCTAGAATACGGATTATTTTTTGCATTATCTCGTTTTCAATTCTTGTGAACCTTTGATTGTAAAAATAGTATCACTATGTTAAATTTGGCTGTAGAATTAACCAGAAACAATAAAAATATAAATGTTTGTAATACAATTTATCAATCATTTTTGATTTTGTTTGATTATTTCAGGATCAATCAGTTAGTATAGGTACAACTCAAACATCAACATCATCGTATGAATATTTTAAATTGTAATAAATGATGACACGATCTGGTTTTTTTTCTAGATGTTTAAATCTGGAAAAAAGAAAATTATTGTGGATTATATTTTCTGCTATAGTTGTTGTTTTGAGCATATTAGGAATTACAATTCTGACAATTATCTTAATAACGAAAAGGGGAAATACAACAACAGGTATAGTTTTATTGAAATAAAAAATAGAGAAAAGTCAAATGCTTATTTATAAAAATTCATCGCTGAACAATCGGCTTAAAATAATTCTATTATGAAATTCTCATCCATATTGACTTGTTCATCTCTTTCCAATGATCATTACCTAAAAATAATATAAGTATAACTTCCATAAAGGTATCGAATACTGTTATACTTCTTAAATATTTATTTGTGTTTCTATACCATTAGCTATTCATAACATGAGTATTTCTTAAAATTACTGAAATAAATAAACGTTTACGAGGATAATCTAATGTGTTGGTTGATGGTAGTGTATTTATGTGCTTGTTCACAGGATAACTGTTATAATTTCTAGTCAGACAAAATTGGTAAAAAAAGACGTATTTCGAAATCGTTAAAATATGCGCTTTTCAAGAGTATATACGGATTAAAATATGCGCTTTTGAAAGTGTAAAGCCGTGATTTTTTGCCTATTTGATCTGACTGGATTGTGTCATGATTTTCTACGTTGTTTCACAGATGAAAGCTAATGTTGTCCATGCCGATTAGAGGATTGAATGACTTCTTATAATGCATTCCGAAAGACGCTATGTTTTGTCTTTGCAAATGTGAAGAAACAGAGAAATAAAGAGAAGAGAAATCGTTATTTCGGTCATGTTTTTTTCCATTTCCGCAGAATGTAACACATTCGAACCGATTCAGTTTTCTTAGAAAATTTTTTCGAGATGTTCATTCTCACGGGCTGTTAACTCCTAATAAATGCACATAATAATGTTTTCGTTATCTTCTACTGATTATCTATCGTTCTCTTCCAGAGATGGACGGGGCAGCGAACAAGTCACACCGCCACCGTCCCGCCTATCCAGCAATGAAACCGACACCGCCCCGGCCCGTCAAGTTACTTTTCCGTTCTTTTTCATATTATACGAAGTATATGCAAAAAAAAAATGAAGAAAATTTCAAGCATTTTCTCCCTGATTCTTTTCTGTCTATCGTCTTGTATATAAATACGACCGAAATTTTGGAACAGTTCATATGTCGTTTGAAGAAACCGATACAGAAGATAGCACTTGCTCACTTATTGAAGTGAGTTCTCTGGATGAGGATTTTGATACAATGCAAATTGAATCTGACAGTTCTGACAAAAAAAGTTACTGATAACAAGAAAATTACACGGAAATCAAAGTGACCATTCTGTACTTTGGTGAAAGTCTTGTCCGGTCTTTATTGCTTGGCGCGCCAACCGAGAAGCTAAAACCTGATCCAAGGCAACAGTAAGCAAGTCTTTCGAAGCACAAACTAGCTGATCACAAGCTCGAAGAAAAAGAAGGATCTATGTGCAATGTCGACAGACGGTGCACTGACTGATATGCGATGGGACGAGCTCAACAGTTAGGAGAAGCCAGCCGTGCGGCAGGAAAGAAAGTAAAAACTTTCTATTCTGTCTGTAATAAATTCTTTTGTTTTAAGTGTTTTAATGATAAAGATGCTGCTATGGAGTAAAGAGCTCCAATAAAATATTAAAGGCAGCATAGCTGACTACTTATATTTAGCCTCCTACTTAAGATAAAAGCAAAAGAAAACGCTTTTCTGTACAGTTTATTGTTAAACTATAGCATAGCCTACCGGTGGGCTACATTGGATCGAATGTGTTAAAAGAGATTGATAATAATGTATTATGAAATATTTTACATAATTATTCACTATTTAGTTAAATGTTTCATATTTATTAATCGAAGTTTTTAAAAGAATTTTTTTCTTAAATTTTAGAAGGTATCAATTCTTCGATTATCATTACTCTCAATACAACATGGAAACAATATGGAACTACCATTGCTGGAGGATATGGATATGGCGAACATCTATATCATCTTCCTGAACCTAGTGGCATTTATATTGATGATGACAATGAAAGTATTTATTTTACTGAATGGATCAATAATCGTATTATTCAATGGAAATTTAACTCAGAGAATGGTGAAGTTGTTGCAGGTGACAATGGAAAAGGAAACAAAACTAATCAATTTAATTGGCCAACAGATGTAATTCTTAACAAAAGCAACAATTCTCTTATCATTTGCGATCAACAAAATAGACGAATAGTACGATGGCCTCGTCAAAATGGTAGAAGTGGACATATAATGAACTCAAACACTGGTTGCAAAGGTCTAGCTATAGATAACAATGGAGATCTTTATTTTTCTGACTACGGAGGGAATTCAGTGAAACGATGGAGACAAGGAATCACAACAATAATAGCAGGTGGAAATAGAAAAGGAAATAATTCAAATCAACTCAATGGACCTACTTATATATTTGTTGATCAAAATTATTCAGTCTATGTTTCGGAACGCTTTAATCATTGAGTAACAAAATGGTTGCAAGGTACAAAAGAAGGGATTATTGTTGCTGGTGGACATGATCAAGGCGATGGTCTCACGCAATTGAACAATCCTCAAGGAGTAATTGTTGATCACTTGGAATCTGTCTACGTAGCTGACTCTAACAATCATCGAATAATGCGTTGGTTAAAAGGATCTACTGAAGGTTCTATTGTTATTGGAGGAAATGGACGAGGAGATCAATCAAATCAATTCAATGTTCCTGAAGATATATCGTTTGATAAAAAATATAATATCTATGTCGTCGATCATGGTAATCATCGAGCACAAAAATTTAGTATAGACTCAAATTAGTATTATTCTTATAACAAAATGAATAATTTTACTTATTGAAAGTTCTTTTTTTCTACATATTGTGTCAACTAGAGTTGAATGAATGTTGGCAAACTTTTCAGTTTGAAAGTGAATGAGTATAAATAAATCGAATATACAGCACATTCAGATGATCTTTATCTTTAGTAGACATTAGTGGATACAATCGAAAAATGATGTTATCATGATTTATAAATGAATTTAGTAAGATTGATTTAGACAAAGTTTTGCGAGAATTTGTACGATGATATAAAAATATACTTTTTGTGTTGTGAAGAAGTACAAGTCTATTTTAACGACTATTACTATGTGAAAAGGTTCAATTTAATTAATTTTGCAAGATTGAAAATATTCTGTAGAGATTAGCAGTTTTTTATTCGAAAAATGAAATGATTATATATGTATTCGCGTTTTTTAATTGAATATAATAGTACAAAGAATAAAAGTAATCATTAATATCGTATCATGTTCATAGATGTGACAGTAATAGATACAAATAATGTTGCTAGTTACCATACTAATAAGAATAAATCTTTGATAGATGTCATAAGGTTATGAATATGTTGTGCAAATTTCAATATTGTATTGTAAATAGTAAAAGGTGTGTCGCACAAATTTCTGCTGGATTAATGATGTGAAATACGATGTACATATCACGAGTTCCTACAAAAGTCATCTTTTATATATATTCGAATATATTCGAGCATTATTTTTTACTTTGTAACGTATAAATTCAACAATGAAATACTTCAAAGATATTTTAGCTAGACTTGGTTTAAACATGACCTCTGATAGTCTTTGAAGACCCATGTCACCATATGTAACAGCCTTCAGACTACATTTCTCATACTGTGTGATGGTTGCAAAAGTCTATGTGTCTTCATCTTTGACGGTTTATAATATTTTTATCATTCACAATCTATGACGATAGCCTATGAGCTTATCGGTCACGATCTGTGAGGAGGAGGGGAGCGAGGAAGATTAGTATATTCAAATTTCTACTTCTATATACTTCAACACTCCTTTTAAATCGTGTTTCACCAAAAAAGTATCAATATTGTGGAAGTAAATCCAACATAATTGCGCTGTTCTTTACCCTCCAGATGGTATCGCTAATGTAAGTAGAAATATTGGCAAGTGTCATAACCCAATCTAAAAAGATGTGTAATGGTAGTATTAATTATTAAATTCCAAATATTCTGAACTAATTGACTCATATAAAAAAAAAGTACACGTTAGATCGTATCAGAAATCACAGTCTCTGAAATCTTACACTCAATCGTACTACAAGAACTATGAAAGATTTTGCAGTCAGATAGGAAATTGCTGTAAGATTCTTGAGAGATCATATCTGAGAGTAAGATCTCTAAAGATTTTTATACTATGATTTAGTGTAAGATTTTAGAGACTACAATTTCTTGTCGATTCTTGGAAGATCGTATACAATCGAATATATATTCTTCTACGGTTCATCGATCTAATTTTTCAACCGTAGCAGTTGCTTAATACCCAAATCCATCAATCTGATACAGAATCTGATTGAATCTCATGAGATTGAACCAGTCAACAAAATCCGACAGGATTCTATGATACGAAATCATTAATGGAACTGATAATACTGACTTAATTAATATTCATTTTATTCAGTGATAGTCTACAACATTAAGATTTAACTTTAGCTAAATATCGGAATCTTTACTGTGAGATTCGAGCAGGCTTCAATGCTTCGAATCCTAATGTGATTGCATTTAAGAAGATCCTGCCGATTTTCATAGGATTATTTCCTACAA
Source organism: Macrotrachela quadricornifera (assembly GCA_022393335.1). Taxonomy (NCBI): domain Eukaryota; kingdom Metazoa; phylum Rotifera; class Eurotatoria; order Philodinida; family Philodinidae; genus Macrotrachela; species Macrotrachela quadricornifera. Next base: position 380,709 of record JAJEKB010020781.1, read on the forward strand.
TCATTGTTTTAAATCTTCAAAGGATTGATATTTTAGTTTAATATCACTCATATCGTTTAGCTTACCATGATCTCTTATTCTTTTCTAAACAGTCTGATACCAGACACGATACGTGTAATCTTTCATAGATATGAAATTATTTCTGAAAACTGTTATGTAGAAGAATATATTTTTTTTTATTAATTAACATTTATTTGAATAATTTCACAAAACTAGGGGTATCAAAAATGAAAATTTAATTTTACATAGAAAATTTTAAATATAATCCATTGAATGAACAATTAATTCATATGGTTCTCCTCTCGTTCTGTGATGCTTCTACTTATTATCAATATTATTTGTCACTTGATCGTTTACTAGTACAGGAGAAATTGGTAGCGTAGTTGCAGAAATATTCTTCAATAAGAGAGAATTGCATCGCCAGGAGGTGACCATTAATAGTAGAAAAACAGATGGAACCAATAACCAAAATAAAAATAAAGATTAGGAGACTACTTCATAATTGAATCGAATACGATTGACAATGAAAGATGAAAGTCAGTAGGTATGTTATGAATAACTGTGTGAAATATATTGATCTTCCATAATTGTCAAGAAAATAAAGATACAAATGAGATGTCAAATCAAAAGTAATAATGAACTTTAGATTCCATTCTCATTTTCAATAGTTACCAACAACAACAATCATTGTTCATGAAGAAGAACATCATAAGAATTTTTTCTCCTTATGTTATATGTGTATTCGTGACTAGATGACAATCATTCAATATATAAATGATTTATTTCACATACATGAACGATAATATCAATCACAAAATTTATTTGATTTGATAATATCATTTCAGAGATCTTTCTCTTTTTGTAAATAACGATAGTCTATTTAAAAATAAAATAAGAATAATTTTTGTACGATTTCTTTAGGAAGAATAATACTTCAATTTGAGTTTCATATATTACAGTATTAAATAATATTTTATCTTTTTTATGATTAATGAAAAATAATTTGTCATTCAAATCAAAAATATTTTAAAAATTTTAAAAGATTAAATATATATATTATTTTATCAATGACTTGTTTCAATGATTTGTGCAATTCGTGTTACTGAAAGATTAGCAAAGAATAGATTAGCATCAACCATAGTTGTCATGGGATTCTTTCGCATAAAATGTATGACTTGAAGTGCTTTCAATGATGTACCACCTTGTTGAAAGAATGATTTATTGACATCAATTTGTTGTGTATCAAGAACACGAGAATAAATTTCTTTAATATGTTCTTCAAGTGGTGTAAGTACTTTTATTGTTTGATCTAATTGTTCCTGAAATATATGATATTACTTCATGAATATAATGATAAAGAACAATGGAATTTAGTTATACATACGTATTGATTATTTATCTTCAAATTAATTGGTTCCTTTGCCATAGATATTAGTTTAACTAATGGTGTAGTGTTTAATTGTTGTAATGATGTTGATAAAAATAGATCATCTAGTAAACAAATGAATTGTTTTGATAACATATGGATTGTATTATACGTGAACAAATCAATCGAATAATCCCACCAGAACTCCATTGTTTTCTTGATAGTATCAACATAAAACGTAATATCTATATCAAACATGTTTGGAAATGTAAAAATATTTTCATCTTCAGGACCAGTTGGTTCATCATATTGTGACAAAATGCAATTGTCTTGATTAGATACAGGTGAATTCAAATTTAATTGATGTTGATCGAGATAATTGTGGTCTGTTGATGTAATAAGTGCAAAGTATACATGAAGAAATGGTAGCTGAATATTCAGGCTTGGTACACGATGTAATTCAAGTAGTTCCAAGTAAGATATATTTCCATATTTAATCACATTGATCATATTATTTTGGACTTTATGCAATAAATCAACGAATGTCATTGTTGAAGTTGATGAAGCATCAAAAGCTATCCGACAAGGTAGCATATTAACGAACATACCAATTACATTTTCGAGTTCTGATCGATATCGATTTTTAATTGGAATAGTTACACAACTATCTTGATTATTAGGAGAAAGTTGAGCAAGAAAAATATAGAAACAAGTCAATGTTAATTGCATCAGAGTGACATTGTGTTCTTTGGCTTGATTTATCATTGCATCAATGATCTGTGAAGGCACATCACTTATGACAGACCAACATCGTCCAGATCGACGGGCATTAGTGGGTACACCAAAATTATAGGGTAGATCAAGCTGACGATCCCATGAATAATCTCGAAGAGCTTCACGCCAATAGTCTTTTGCTGCATCCATATCCATATTTAGACGTTCATAGGTGGCATAATCAATGTATTGAAGACAAGGTTCTTGAAGATTATAAATACCAGAATATGCTAATGTAAATTCTTTCAAAAATAGGCCCACAGCCGTACTATCAAATGATCCATGATGGAAAGTGAATATAATGACATCATCTTGTTTCAATATATCTTCATTCGTGTGATCATATCGAACGAAGTGGCATCGAAAAACACCATCACCAAGTGACATCAAAGTTTCTTGAAATCCTAATGCCCGAAGTTCTTGCTCATTCTTTACTGTGCTCAAACAGATTTGATAGGGTCGTTGACCATATGGCGTGTCTTCAATAATTGATTGCTGTAGATAACGATGCTCAACATTAAATATAAATCTTGTGTGAAATATCATATGACGAGTGACAATAAGATCAATGGCTTGCAAACATTGCTTGATTGAAAGATGTCCCGAATCGATATGATAATAATTACTCACATTGTAAGCGCACACAGGAGGTGTCTGTTGAATAAAGCGAGTCTGCTCTGCAAGCCAAACACTTTCTTGAGCATAGGAAGCATGACCTATCATTGAAAATGTATGAAACGTCAACAGAAGCAAAACAAAAAGTTGTAAGAGTGTTTACAAGAAAATGACATAGAAATAGACTATTAAAATTCCCTATTCGTCTCACATATATTACATTATGGATTCGAAATCTAAATTTTCTTTGAATTAGCTACAGGATAAAAAAAACCTATTCAGTTTTTTGTTCGGCATAAATGTAATATAAATCATTTTAATGTTCAAATGTAGAGAAACTTATCCTAGTTTCAATTAAGATGTTGCCATCACTTAAGTTATTCTACTATTTTTTTCATTAGTTATCCAGTTTTAATAATGTATGCATATTCTAATAAGAATTGTTCATAAATTTCGTTTTTATTTCAGTAAAAAAAATACAAATAGAATTTTTAAATTGAATAATATGGACTAGTTTGATCAAGAAAGTCGATCAGTCTGTATAGAAAAGGTACAGAAATCAATACTCTGTACTTCTTTCTCTTCTGTTTTTTACAAAATTCTTGATAAAGTGCATACAAAAAATCTGATAAGATCCCCCAAGAAGTTTCTTATTTAGTAAAATTCTCTAACATGTCAACAGAAAATTTTTTTCAATTATGAATCATTAGAATCTTTAGAAGATTCTCATTTAAAAACAATGGAAACCGCTTAAAATCTTTAACAGATTTTTAATCTATATCCTACTAAAATTACTGGCAATAATAACCTCATCTTTCTGTCGAGATATATAGTTTTTGGAATCTTTTTCCAGGATTGAGTCACTCATCAAACAGAAGAGTTAATCAACACACAGAATCCTTGTTGGAACTATCAAAGATTATATTTCGAGTGTTGCCTAAACTAAATGAGATTATCTCTATAAAATGTCAATCAATTCAATTTGAATGTTCGTTTTTATAGAGAACATACCTTGTACTAAATGAAGTGGACTCGAAACAATGTCAATTTTTGATTGACTATTTTTTAAGAGCTGAACATGTTCGGCAATAGTTGGTTTAATAAAAAAATCAGTTATATTGAGTTGTTTATCTGGAGCAAGATTACATTGATAATAGTTGAAAATTTGTATCAATGAAAGAGATGAACCACCCAATTCAAAACAACTCATAGAACGAGGAATAACATCACGTTCTAATGTCGAACACCATAAATTATGTACTTTTTCTTCTAATTCTGACATTGATTGAATACAACTAGTTGGTATATTACAGTGTAATGATGGTAGTGGAAGTTGTTTTCTATCGACTTTTCCATTAGCATTGAGTGGAAATTTTTCGAGTACAATAATATAAGATGGAACCATATATTGACGAAGATGTTTATTACAATAATTTCGAATTTCTTTAGTGTCAAGTTCTAAATCATTTGAAATGATATAAGCAATAAGTAGGTCATCATTTTCAGGAGATTTAGTGACAAGACAATTGGAAATTTTGCTAGAAGACCAATTTATAATTGTATTTTCAATTTCACCTGTTTCCACTCGTTGACCATGTATTTTTATTTGAAAATCAATACGTCCAGCATGTATTAATTCACCTCGCGCATTATATCGTGCTAAATCACCTGTTTTTATATAAATTTGATTATCAATAGTGACAAACATATTAGCAGTACGCTCGGGTTCGTTCAAATAACAATTAAATAAACTAGATCCTGTAAAGAAATTGAAAAATATTTTATAATAATAGTTGAAACAAATACTTCTAACCGCCTATGTGAATTTGACCAATTTGGCCAGGAGCTTTTGTATTCAATATCACTTGATCTTGTTCATCGACAAGCAAACATCGATAGTCGTACATTGGATAACCGATGGGCACACAATTATCATCAAAATTTAGTAATCGACAGCTAAGAGCCGCATAACATTCACTCATACCATACATCATACATATTTGAATATTGAACAACTGTAAAATATCAAACAATTTAGTTGATTGTTTCATCTTCATTGCTTCACCTAAATTAAATTACAATTAATGGAAAAGAAAACTTTCACAAATACCTGTTACACATATGTGACGCACAAATTTAAACGTTTCTAATCGTTCGGTTAATTCTAGATAATTGATGAGAACTCGAATTATTCCAGGAGTTATTGTAAGTGTTGATACTTGTTGTTGTATCAGAGTTTGACAGAAATACGCCATATCTAAATGACCATTGGGTCGAAGAAGCACGAGTGTGCTTCTGACAATCAGTGGCACTACGATTTCTGACAAATGCAAAGCCCATGAACTTGCAGCAACTTGAAGAACTTGATTTGAAGAGGTATATAATCCAAGATCCCATTTAACTAAAGCAAGCATACTAGCTGCAAAACTTTTAAAAGTATGAACAACTGGTTTTTGTCGACCAGTTGTGCCTGATGTGCAAATAATATATGCAGCACCGTATTCTATGCGATCTGATAAATCATCTATATCTTCAAACCTTGATAATGGATAAAGAATCTTCTCTAACAATATTATATGACGAACTGCAGTTGGTGTAGGAAATTGATTACGCGTTTTTTGATGTAATAGAACGTATTGACCTTGTATTTGTTCCAGTATTGAAAGAAGTCGTTCAGATGGGTCTGTTGGATTTAATGGACAGTATATACCACCTGCATACATAATACCAAGAAAACCACAGATCATTTCTAAACTTCGATCGACAAACTGATAAATAATTTGTCCTTGTACAATGTTCAATCGATGCAGATGACATGCTACTCGTTCGATCTGTTCAATCAATTCACTATATGTCCATGATTGTTCATCAAGTACTACGGCCACCTTTTGAGAATACGTTTGACTTATTTCGACAAGATAACGTAAAACGTAAAATGATGTTGTCATGATCTATGATTCTTATTAATAATACAATCTAAAATGTACAACGGATATTGAAAAGAACAATATGTTCTTCTTCTCATTCTTTTCAACGGAAGAAATCTAATTTATTTTCTAAATTCAAATAACTCAATAAACATACAGTAAAATGTCGCTTCGAACTTCGATCGTCGATTGTCAGAAAAAAATAAATGATATAAGATAATAAGTAATGTAAACAACTAATAGAAAAATTTTAGTATTTCATTTCTATCTTACATGTTAATAGATAATATTGTTCTACAGTTACTATGTTGTAGTATTATTTTGATGATAATTATGATAGTAGTAATAAATCTAAGAATACCAAGAAAGATGTTGCCAATAAATTCTGAAGTTATCAAACTTTCTACAAGATTCAACTTCATGAATCAATAGATTGGAGAAAACTATGGATAGAAGTTTAAAAGAATAAAATATTTGATTTCATACATTATAGAAGAAATATGTATTTGCAAATAATATGCTCAATCTTTAAGGTTAGAAAAAGGTATCTATTTGTATAAGACATGTATGATTAATGTTTAGTTAAATAAATATTGAAAATTTCTCATTATTAAGATCATGGATTTTATCATAGTTTATTTTTTGCTAAACATAATACTTGACATACAACATCAATTTTTCATTTGTCTATTAAAACTTAAGAGTAATTTGTTTTCATTGCTATTAAAAATGAATTTATCTTAACATAAAAAAGTAACTTCTAGTAATCATTTTTAATAATATCTGAAGTCATATTCTGTTGAGAAATTTATCATCATGTATTCTATCAAAGCAGAATTTATCGACAATAATATAAGTTTAAAAGATAATTGAACGTATCATACACAATAAATTATTGATAAAGAGTATCTCAGAAGTTCTTGAACGACTTAATAGCTTGTTATTCAAGTATTTAATAAAAGCAAAATTTTTACAATTGAGATAGATTATAATATCAACATTAAATTAAATAATTATAAAGTCTAACAATGGAACTGTTTCGAATGATATATTAATTTTGACTTCGACCTTTATGAATAAAATAGATCTTAGTTACGTATGAAAATCACCAAAAATATAAATATTTTAATGCCTTCTCTTCAGATTTACAATTATTTTATTTAGATTTTAGCCTATGATATAATATATACCAAAAATTGTGCTTAAAGATAGATCTGTCTGTGAGTAGAGTGCTCTGAAAAGTTTCAACTTGGAATAATGTTTCCTTCAAGAAATATTGTATTTCAAAAAATCTCTCATATCGTACGTAAGACACTAACATCGCACACTCTTTTGGAAATACAATATTTTCTAAAGGAAACATTATTTCGAGTGGAAATTTTTAAGACACTCCACTCACACGTAATGGGCATATATTTAAGTCGAAATATCAATATTTAAATTTTTGCCATATACTATATCGTAAGATAAAATTCCAGTAAAATGGCTATAATTCTAAAGAGAAAATATAAGAGTAGTTAATATTTTGTGGTTGTTTCATATTTTAGTAGAATCTATCTTATCTATAAATTTCGAAATCAAAAATGATTTACCAATTGAAACGGATTTCTCGTTAATAACATGATAAGAAGTTTTTTTCTTTATATTAAAGTCTAAGAATATTTTTATGAAAATATGAATACTTACGAATATATGTAGTCGTTGAAGAAGAGCAATTTTTTCTTAACTAATAGCTGAATGAATAATAAAAACATACACACATAGATACTGATATATAGCTTTTACCTCTTGACAATCATTCAAGCATGATATTCTTATTACTGTAGAAAAAAATCGAGATGCGCATGACTATCGTCCTATAATAATCTCAGCAAGAGAAATTAAAGAACAAAAATGAATAGAAACGATAAGTTTTCCTTCGTATATTGATTGCTTATATGATTATTCTTCATGTATGTAAGGTATCTAGTAATGTATCAGTGCATTTCAAGTTCAAATATCATGTGTACAAGGACTTTCAAACGAAATAATCAGTTACAGTTCTAAATCAATTCAGTAAAAATATCATAAGTTGTCTCTTAAGAATATTAAAAAACACGAGTAATTCTTATCGTTAATTGTACGATTTAAAGTTCTAAAAATGACTTCAGATATTTTTTATTTCTGTTATTTACACATGATCGGAAGATGGACCATCAATTTCGATCTTTCTTTTATCATTCAACCATGCTCTTTCAATTAACATAGGCATATTCAAGCTAGAAGTTTGAGTTCGTTGCATTTTGTCTGCTGCAATAACTAAATTACCTTGAGCAATCTAGACTATCGATGTAGGATATCGAATCGTTGGATACATATATGCATTCTTCATAGCATTATTAGGTAGCTCAATCACTGCCTCATTTATATTACCAACGACGTCAACAGTATTGGTTGTTGTAAAGGGATTCAAAATGCTGTTTACCAGTATAGGCAATATAAAACAAATCAAATGGTAATCCGAAAATGGCGAGCATTATAAGTTCAATGATAGAGTAAACTAGCGGGATTACAATGAAATTTGTGAAAACAGGAAATACTGTCACAACTGATACTGCCTAGTGTGGAATATCATTTCCATTTTTTTTCGTAGTGTATTGTCGAATAATTTCCATACTTCGATTAAATAAAATGAGTACAACAATTTGCAACAAAAGGCTAGCAGCTTTGCTCAATCCTTGTAATGCTAGAAAGCTGATGAAAACATTACTTGCAGTCGGAATATTAGTTGCAAGTATTGCTAAGACATTGGACTGTTTTTCAATACGAAATAACATTTGCAAGACTACTCGAAATAGTAACGAACAGAAAGGTATGAATAACTTGGGAAACAAAGTAAGATCCTTAGACATAACGATCAATTTTTTCTGTAGTCAAAATTTCAGAATATTGTGACAAATAACTTCAACACGATAGGAAGCAATTCCATTAAAACAGATAAGAGAACAGTTGGTAAAAGACGAGTGATTCCGTCCAGAGTAGCGCTTGGTAAATTATCAATAAATCAGAGAAAAGTGAGCTTTTATAGTCTTCCCATCTTTATTCATTTACTCTTAGAGTATATGAGACTATTTAATAAATATAAACGACTAAAGTTGGTACTTAAAATCTTCACCTTGTCACATCATATTCTGTTTCAAGTTTCCTACTATGAAAATTAACATAATGTGATATCCAGGCTAACAATTTGGACCTGGGCAGACTGACAATGCTATTTTGAAATAATAATGATAGAATAATTACCATCAATTTAACATTTTTAGGAAAGATAAACAAAAAAAAAAATTTGGCATTATGTATGTATACTATATATTATTATAAATAAATGGATTAATAAATGAATGCGTAATGTAATAAAATTACTTCGAACGAAAAACGAATAAAAATAATATTTTTAAGACAAACTATTGTCAATATGATATTTTAACACGTTTAAATGCATTCTTTTGTCTATTATTTAACTAAATAGAAGTAAAAAATAAAATAGATATAAAGACGATTAAGAATATTAGACAGTCATTGGAATATTATCATCTTGTTGAATAAATTTTTTATATTCTATTAATAATTTTAAGGTATGAAAGATAAATAAGATATTTTTCTTCGTATTAGATAATAAAATAAACAAGGAAAATTAAAATATACAATATTTTTGTTATCTTAAGCATTTATTGAAAATAAAAAAGCAAATAATATGTTAATTTCAAAAGAAAATAATATAGATTAAAGCTCACAAAAAGCAATGAAAGAATATTAGAAAAGATTAATTTTCAGCAAAAGCATATTTAGAAGAAAAATCTTATGATTTTATGATAAATTTTTTAAAGCAGAAGAAAAGCATTGCTCAATTGATTATAAAATAAATTAATAAATTCAAAGTTAGATTCATAATATCACTTTTGATTATTTTTCTGTTTTTACGTAATAGTAAAAGTCATAGTTCCTGGACCAAGTCCATACATTGTGGTTGGTCCTAAAAGACTTGTGTAGGGTGGTCTTACTACCAAAATGTACTTATTCATAGATAAAAACAGCATTCCAAGCATAAATTGACCGTTATTATCGCCTTGCTCATCTTTTAATAGTAAATTTTGATTTAGAAGATTAGGATTAAAACTATTATTGTATAAATATCCATATGTAGGATAGTAATTATCAGATCGAATCATATAATAATCAGAAACAGATACATTTATTTGAATGGCTTGATAATAATAAAAATTTGAGCTTAAACATGGATTCGATTCACAAATCTTCGAACTATTCTCGGTGAATTCCGATGAATATTGTGATTGTATAGCAGATGGACCTAAATTGAAAAGTGAGAAAAGATCAAAATAAATCTACTTTTAGAATTTAAATAATAAATTTATAAATTATAATTTGAATATGATTCGTTTTAAATGACTTTGTATTGTATTTAATTTAATTGAAATATTATCTCAATTAATAACTTTCTAATTAATGAATGAACCAGAATAAATGAATATCTCAATATTTTGTGAATATCTCTATCAAATTGTGACAAATATACTTGATTTTTTTCAAATGATAGTTTCGTACAGTTCTCTAGAAAATCTTATGAAAAGAGTTGTGTCCAATTAACACTACACGACCTGTCCAAGCATGACGAAATCATGTTTTTTTCTCTTGTATTTTCAATATTTCAGTAGGATGAAATTGAATGAAGCTGAGAATTTTATGATCTATATATAACCTGAGTTGTCCTACACATTCTAAAAGTTTCGTTTGATTTGAAACTTTCTTAAAAGTCTTATGATTGAAATATAAGACCATTATGGGATCACCAAAAATTGATTGCGTGTTTGAGTACTATATAAAGAACTGATGAAGAAAATTTTGAATATGTAAAAATATGTCTTCAGAATAGGAAAAAAGACTTTCTGATGGAATCACGTTCTGTTTATTTTTGTGATTCAACTCTGCCTACACATATGAACAGTTAAATAGATAGATCGTGGTATTACTAATTCTTGTGAACAAGATACTATGTTGTTTCATTAGTCTCTATTGCCAGTTGAAATCATCATAGATATACTCTTCAAATAAGCGACATAACTCAAAAATGATGTTTTGATATTTTCAGATAAAAATATAATCAATTGTGAGTGATTTCGTCACGGCCGTCTTCACCAGTCATAATGCTCATAAAAACCATTGAATACATTGGTTAGATTGAGTATAAAAAACTTTATTTCGAGCGCTACTTTTTGAAATAAAAAAACAGTTACTTGTGTCTAAAAATGAATTACAGATTATTTTCGTGATGGAATCGCCTTCATCAATGTATTACATTTACATACGTAAGAATTTTTTAAAGAAATGTCGAAAGATAGATTTCATAATATCATTCTATAGAGTGTATGAAGCAACACTAATTAATGTGAATAGTTTCGAAAATGACAGATTCATATACGTAAAAAAATCAAAAAAATATAATATAACTATGTAAAGAAAAATGCATTTCTGTGTGTTATCATACTCGTTCTGCAAGATGGTTAAAATAGTTTTGATGAATCGAATAAGTCAGATTCGCCCACCAGAGTCTACCATTATATGAACAGACTATACAATGTTCCAAAATGATCCACTTTCAATACATTCATTATTCATATTAATGATTTTCTGTCGCTCTTTCGACCAGATATAACGAAACTATATAGGTCATTTTGTAACTCATAAAAAGTTCTTATACTTTCTATTACGGTCACCACAATTCTATTTTTCTTATGTTTAATTGGAAATCACAACATTTATTTTTATTAATAATTTAAAGAAAAATGTTTTCTCTATCATTAAGATACGAGTAAAATGTTGTAAAATATTTTTTGCAATGCTCGACATTTATAACAAGAACAACTGATTGTTCCAACTTGTTTCTTTTATAGAAGATTGATCAATGTAACCTGTAAATCGTATTGAAATATCTTTTGGCCTCTCTAAGAAAGATTACATTTGAAAACAGTGAAAATTTGCATCAGAATAAGATTTATTATCTGTTTTGCTAGACGGAATAAAATCATTAATTTTATAAAAATGTGCATTTGAAAGCAAATCATTTCGGAATATTGTACTGTTAATCAAAAATAATTTCATCGTTATTTGTTAAAATAAGTCTTTTCACACCGGTAAAGTTAGCAACAAATTCGACTTTTATTAGCAAACATTCGCTCCTTAACGTGTGCTTAAGTATTGATTAGTATATCTTATACAACTTGACAAACTCTATCTAATGGTGCAATCATATTTTACAGCCAAAATTATGACTCAGAAAATATCAAAATATTTTATTTTCTTAATAAAATTCTAGTAAAATATTCGTGTAAAAGCTATTGATGACATTTTACAAGTGTCTTACCATAATTCTTCCCTATCTTATTATGAAGGATAAAATAAAATAGATTAGAACAGATTTAATTTACATGTTTCTAAACAATATGAATTTTTCTTTATTTTTCTCATTCTATAATAATCAAATAAAACTCTAAATGATTCATATTTATCTTCCAACTACTATAGTAATAAAAGTGAATATGAAAGTAAATTGATAAAATATATTTTGATTAAATGAAAATCATACACATTTATTTTACAGAAATAGGCTTTACTATTTTTACAAAACATTTAATTTTTAAAAACCTCATGATAAAGAAAAGATTGTGTATATTAGTTGATAAATAAATTCTTGATAGATTGAATTTACCATTTAACCTTATTAATTACAATTGTATTTCAACAATTCTTGTTAAGAGAATATTATGAATTATAAGTAAAATTAAAATAAAAATATTATTCTTGAAAATTTTTTTTTTTTCATAATTAATAATAAATTTCATCATATTCAAATTCACTTTTAATGAAAACTTTTAATGTTGTATTACTAAATTAATATAATAAAAGAATATTCAATATTTTATAAAACTTAAAATATTTCTCTATCAATAATCGATTTATTTAATTGACAAACTATATTCATTTTTTACCTGTTATATTTAATCGAGAAAAACTAACCAAATTTGGACCATTTACAATAATTGAGAATGATCCTGGTATATAATAGTCGTATGTTGTTACAACCACAATATATTTTGTCATAGCTTGTAAGATAAATGTGAGTAAGAACTGAGTACCTATGCCATTATCATTCTTTATTAATAAATTTTGAATTGGAGCAGCACGTCTAAAACTATTATAATATAGATATCCATATGTATCCATGTTACTACTTGATGTAATTGTATAATTTCCCGATGTAGATACACTAATTTCAATAGCTTCGAAAGGAAAGGTTGTGAATGATGTACAAGGTGGTGTAGGACAATATGTTTGACTATTGCTTGTTATAGTTGATGAGTAGTTTGATTTTATCATCGATGAAGGATCTATTCAAGAAACAGAATTTATTCAAAGTTTAAAATCTATATTTGTAGTTTATGATATTTTGTTTTTACATGATAGTTTTTCATTATTTTTTTGTACAGAAATGTTTTAAGAGAAAATAAGTTAGATAAAATTGGAGTCTATGTAAAGGTGAAAGTAGTTCGATAATATGGCAACGTTCTGGCTGAATCAAATCAGCTCGGTAGACGTCAGAATTCCCTCGATTGAGGCTTTCGAAAAAACGTTTTTTTATTTTATATTTTTGGCTATAAAAACTAAAGTGTTACGTGATGTTTTATCAGAATGTATAAAAAACTGCTCCAAACATACAAATGTCAGAAAAATTATTTGTACGATTTCTTTTTTAATCAAAGATAGTTGAAATATAGACATTTTAAGATTTGACTAGTATGAAAACAATCATCATATCATTTAGTATTTACACTATAAAAATGTACATTATCTATTGAGTCTCTGCGCTAAATACAAGGTTAATCTTTGAAAATTCTGCATGTTTTTGCCAGAAAATTCATTTGTATGGTTTTGATAATGATGACATTTCATTTTACTTGATTTCAAAGTATTTAATTATTAAGTCATTAGATACAGAAAAAATGAGTGAGTGACACATTCATAGTCTATTTTTATTGGATTCATGTATTAAATATATGATTATCTTTGATTTATAGACACATGACAACTAAAATTGAAAATTGTGTTTTATTTCGATTACTTCAAACTTTCTTTATAGTGTATCTGATTATATTTTAGCTCATATAAAACATTTGACTTCCACATTTTTATCTTACAGCACTGGGCTAGCAAATTTCTCTATATACTACACACTGTAATTGGGAACATCCTTATACTTAGTATTTGTTCGTAAGCGATATGAAGCTTTAGATCTCGAATTAATGGTAGAATCATATATTTTATACATGAGTTGAATAAAAATAGAGTATGATTATGTCATTCATACGTTTCTATATCTAATGACTATATAATTAAATACTTTGAAACTAGGGAAAATGAAAAATATCATCATTATCAGGATCGTACGAATAATTTTTGCAGCATTTCTATATTATTTTAATCATTTGTTCTGAAGTTTCTTTTAAAATTATTTATCATGATGAGTATCTTTTACATGAGTTCCTAAACTAATTCATATTTGGAATCGTTGTTTTTAGACCATTTTCAAAAAAATATTTGTCAGTTTTTTGCTAGTTCTTAATCCCTTACCCGTTATTGAAGAGTATACTCGACAAAGCAATCTTTATAGAAAAAATGACAATTACAATTCCATAATTGTAACGGATGCGCTAGATGAACCGAGTCTCTAAGTATTTTGCAAGTATTTCTCTCAAATTTTAATGTATATAGTTAAGTTTTTTTAAAAGATAGTTTATGAAAATTTCTAAAAAAATGCTTATGAAGAAATGTTTTTCAATAAATAACTACGAAGTTATATCCCATCAATGCTCCAAGCCTAAAGAAAAGTGTACTCTCAATGCATTCGTTTTCATGCTAATGATTTTGTAGCCAACGAAAAACTGTATCAATTCAGTAAATAACTTTTCATCACATACTATGAACTAACTCGAACAAAACCTTTTCGTCGTTTTCTTCTGTTCAAGTCACCTGAAACTTCTTTTTTGAATAAAAAGGGGAGAAAATTAAGGATTTTCAAAAGGCTTGATTTAAACACTGTAACAGTGTTTTGTTTACATCCAGAAAAGTTTTCATTACCGAAGCGAATGCACGACAAAATTTCAATTCATTATTCATTAAATTTTTGATTAAAGAAAGATTAACACTTAGTGAGTGTATTTACTAATGAACTAAATATCCTATTCTAATTTTACTTGTAACACTAGTAGTTGTTGATCTTGTTGTAGTAACACTAATAGTTGTCGATCTTGTTGTGGTAACACTAACAGTTGTTGATGCTGTTATTATAACGCTAGTATTTCTTGACGTTGTTGTTGCACCAGTCGTGGTTGTTACAAGTGGAGTATTTGTAACAGTAGTGGTTGTTACAACTGGACTATTTGTAACAGTAGTGCTTTTTATGGTCGTAGTGGTAGTTATACTCGTGCTTACACCAGTTGTAATGCTGGTTAAGCCGCCTATAAAATAAAACAATACCAAACGAAAATGTGTACACTATACAGGCAAAGAAACTTGGTAAATAAAGAAAGTTCAAATAACATCAAAATGTAGTCGCTATATGTTTAATCGTGGATTTGTCAATGTTGTTTTACATGTGAAAATGACTACTGCATGTTTTCTAAGTACATCTATGAATGTATAAAGCCATTTCATTTTTCGAAGCTATATATATATAATGTCAAAGTAATTGAAACAAGAAAATATAACGTACAATTATTTTGTTCGAAAAAATTTATACCAAACAAAAGTGAATATCTTTCTCATTCAACACAAGATGTAAATTTAAAGGTTATTGTATTTACCTGAAAAACTGAATTATATCGATAGACATATCTGCTCGTAGTCAAAATATTTATAAATATATGATTAACCTTTGAGAATTAATTGTCGTTCTAGCTCTGAAACAAGTCTTATTTTAACCTTGATATAATATAGTACATCAAAATACATTATATATATTCTTAGTCATAAATTCTCATGAGATTTATTGAGTATTTCTATCTAATTGCTTGTTATGTTTTGTTTTCTAAATTATCGAACGATGTCTTGATAAATTTAGTGATCCCATATACTAACGAGTGTTCACTCATGTGTAGAAGAATGAATATAATTGTCTTACGATTGTTTTTCCCCGTTTCTTTATATCTTCTATCTTCTAAAAGACAATAGCTGTTTAGCGTGAAGGATTGATGTATGGAAACTGCTTCAGAAGAATTAGTCTAAGAATCGAGTCTTTTTGGATATTCGTTGTTTATGTTAACATCACTAGGACTCACAAAACTGCATAATCTACATTTTGACATTAATAAGCGCTATCTTCTGAAGCGCTATTTATAACAAACTTTTCTTTAGAATCGCCTCTTTAATCTCTCCCTTTTGAACAAAAGCTTATTTTTTTAAGAAGTAGATGACAGAAATTATCAAAAATTTTGCCGAAAAAAGTTAAATCAATTTAAAAATCATATTGTTTCTGAAAAAATAGAACATGACCTATCTTTCTATGCATTCATATCAATTTTTATTTTTTCGACAAAAACTGACTTTTATTGACAGGGTGGAGGTTTAAAAGATGGCTCTACAGAAGAATTTGGTTAGAAAAGTGCTCTAAGTATAGCGCTTATTGATATCAGAATGACCATTATGAAGTTCTGTGGATGTTAGTAAAGACACGTTGCAATATTTGTTTTCGCTAGAAGAGAGATTGTGGCTGTTAGCATTGAAGAAAATTAATTTTAGATCATTACTAAGGATTTCTTTCTTCTATGCATCAGACAAAATGATTGTTAGTGGATGATTTTGTATATAACCTTGCAAGATATGGATGTTAGTGAAGAAGGCCTATATGTATTTTTATTAGGCAACTGCAAAGTGATCTCGATCCTAGTCTCGCTGGGACCGGAACGGGACTAAAATTTCCAACTGGTCCGAGCTTTTTTTTCCATCACAAACTCAGTTATGACTTATTATTATTTTTATTTTATATGGACTAAACATCTCCAAAACCAATTGTTTCTCTCAACAATTTCGCTAAAATTCTTTTATTAAGTTCCAACACTGTGTTGAATAATCCGAATCACTCGATATTTTGTGCAAGTTTTCCATTATTGAAAATAAAACACATAAATTTGAGTTGATAAAGTTTTGGGCATAACTTTATCATAGTTTTTGTCACTTTCTTGTTATGATCTAATAATAACTTTTTAGTTTTGTTGTTTTATTCATTTGTATTCAAAAACATACCTCGATACATGTATAGAATACAGAAATTGATATAAATCTTAGGTTTAATCATGTAAAAATGCTTTAATTGTAAGTCCAACAATTGAAGTTCTAGTTCAACAGGTTCCGCATTTAATGCAGTCATTTGAAATCTCTAAATAACACCCGTTTAAAATCAGTCATTTATGTTATTAAAACGACAAGATTCGTTGAATTTTAGAAGCGATACTACACCTATAGAATGGTATCAAAGTTAATGAAAAATTTGCAACAGAATCGGAACCGAAAAAAAGTAATTTTGCAGTTCCCTAGTTTTTAGGAAAGTGAGTGTTTGCGATGTCAGCATAGAAATTACAAATATCTAGAAAATTATGAAATACGTATTTGACTTAACTTAGTGGAGGACTCAAGATAAGTTTGAAAATTTCTTCACATTAGTAAAAACCAGCGAAAACTGACGAATCTCACTGGATTCGACCGGCTTTGTCTGATCGGTTACCAATTTGAGGCTTGTCGAATCGAAGAAACTTTGGTTTCAAAGCTATTTTATTGCATCTCTTCACATATGGAGGACCAAAGCTGATCCATATTTATAACATTTTGAATAAAACTTTTTAAAATTCAAACATGGTGGTTGTATTGAAAATGCGAGATGCATTTTTCGGTTGCATTCAACTTCAGTGGCAGATCCAGAAAATCAGTGAAGGGATGGCAGCTTTTCGCAGGGAGAAACATCGTTCTCAAAAAACGCGTTTGAACACATTTTCAAGGTAGAAAAATTGCTAATTTTATTGCTTCTATTGTGAAAAAATGCGAAAGAAATTCTGTATGAGTGGGGAGGGGGACGAGGGTAGTGAACACCAGATCGTGATGTTGCTGGAACCATCAGTGGAAGAAATCTTGACAGTGATCTTATAAGACTGAAATCAAAACTAGCTGTTAATTTGGAAGCAGCAACTATTAAGTCGAATCACAATTCATAATCAATTTTTAGAAACCTCACAAACCCACATAACATTCTAAAAACAGGATTTTTTTTCGAAAATAGATAGTTCTCCAAACACTTTTTTGAAAATCTATGGACACATACAGAAAGGTTTCTGGACTAATGTTGAGTTTCTTAAGTTACTTTATTGATTTTCGAGATCTGGAGAATGATTGAGTTTTCTGGCAATATTTTACCTTAAACTTTTGAGTTTTCAATAAAAGATTTGAAAACTCAATCAAGTATTATATAAAAATTTCTGAAAAGCATTTTCATATCATTTCTTTCTATTTTATTGTTCTCTTTCGATAATTTACAGTTTCACGAGTTATTCGGCATACATATGAGAAACCATATTTGATGTATGTCGAAGCATCAAGGGAGGAACAATGAACTCCAATCCCATAGAAGTTTTTGAAGTCTCGAATAGTTCTTACAATCTCTTAGAGTTCTTTCAAGATTCTTAGGTTTTGCTCTATCAACCTTCCTCAGAGTCCATCGAGACCTCGTTATTACAAGGGGGAAACATCTGACTCCAGGACTCCTTGACTCCACTTTGACTCCACTTGATTCCACTTGACTCCACGTTGACTTCACTTGACTCCGCATGACTCCGTTTGACTCAAGTCTGTAGTTTCACTCTTGGAATTATTTCCCAAAAACGGAACATTTTTGTTCTGTTTTGAGTAATAATTCCCAAAAACAGAACACTTTTGTTCTGTCGTGGGAGATAATTCCCATGACAGAACAAAAGTGTTCTGTTTTTGGGAATTGTTTTCCAACAATGAACACTTGTATTCTAATGGGAATTAATTAATAGAGAAGCAGCAGAATCTGTTATCTCGCATGACTCCACGCGATTCTGCGTGACTCCGTGCGAGTCACTTGGCTCCAAGTGATTCCACTTGACTCTACTGACTCCACTTGACTCCACACTGACTCCAAGGGACTGGAGTCAGATGTTTCCCCCTTGCGTTATTAACTATTTTTTTCAAAAATTTTTATTGCGAGCATGAAATTATTTTAGACTTCGGAAAAATATCTTTACTACAGGAACTCTTTTCTCATCTGTATATTCAACATTATCTACAAATATGCAGGATTCATGTCAGATTTTGCTGTGAGAATTGAAGATCTATGCCATATTGTTATATTATTGTGAGAATTTTGTCAACATGATGTTTCTATGATGTAAGGATTCTGATTACTCTTCAGAATATGATTTCGACAGACTCAAACATTTACGTCTGATGATCTTGATTGCAATGAAGACTATTACATTGGCATTCTAACTCACTTCAAGACTGTCTCTATGAAAGACAAGACGCTATGGTCAGTTTAGAAATTTGATCGACTTTAGTACTGAGACTTTAGGCGGTTTGAAGATATAAAGACGAAAATAATGTGTGGTAGGTTTGGAAATGATTTGGAGAAAGTTTGATAATTAATAGAATGGATTTCTGATTCATATTAGCAAAAAATGCTCACTAGTTTTTTAATGCTTCAGAAACCTTGATTAGATTTTGGAGATTGTGAGCTTCTTGATTACTTTTTATAAGTTTTCAAATAGGTTCATGATATGTCAAAAATCATATTTCGGAAACATTCTGACAGTTTTATAAAGTGACAAAACGAAAAACTCTTTATAGGTTTGTGAAAGCACTTTTTTCTTATAGAGAGTAGAACAAGTCTTTTGTACTCACTGTAAAGTTGTGGCTTTAAGAAAAATCAAAGTTAAAATCAATATGTTAAAAATATTTTCCACTCCTGTACAGAAAAAACATAGTAATATTAAGAGCATGTGTAAGAGAGTTTCTGCATACTTGTAGATCCACTCGAATAACATCATATTTTATTAATAGAATAATAGAAAAGATTTCTTCTAACATTTAATTGTCTATTAACTTGTCTAACATTCTGTCAGACTCCAATAAGAGTTTTCCTCACGCTTTTCTCTAGAAACCATTCTGTTGTTCGAGCCATCAAAGAGCCATTTTTATAATGTCTTAGAGTGGCTCGAATAACACCATGTTTCGTTCATATAATAGTGAAGATCAACTCTGATAAAATCGAAGTGGTCAATTGAAAGAGTTCTTAATCAGATTTCAACAGAATATGCCTTTTCCAAGAGTATCGATAAAATATGGCATCGGTGGGATGGATCAACGGATTCGTAGAGTTCCTCTGTCACATGATCCGAAGTATACTGAATCTTGTCTGAATAATTTTAAATAAAATCTTCAACATTTCTCTTATAATTTTGATTCTCTTAAAGTTCAAGTATTTAAGTGTGTTACTTTAACTCTAACTACTTTATAAAAGCGTTTCTTTTAAGCTCGGATCTGACCTAACTAGATTTGGTTACAAATAGGAACATGGATTCGAGTCAGTGTTGAACTTAGTTTGATCTTAACTTAAAGTATTGTTATATAACTATAATACAATATAATCTTTGTTACAAATGCCTCTTTCTCTTTAAAGCAATAAATAATAAAATAATAGAACCAATATTCTGCTTGTTTTTCATAAATCTTTAAATTACTGCATATTTAGCGAATGAAAAAAATTGAATGAATAAAAAAGTCTATAAAATTGATCTTACTTGATAATGAACCTTTATTCTCTTTTTGTCGAAAATGAAGAACGATAGGAACAGAAACAACAACTGCTACTATAGCAAACAGTATTATTGGCAAACCAACTTTCAGAACTATGTGCATTGTTACGAAAAAACAAACGATTGATTGATTTGTCTGAAATAAAAGAATGATGTATTATAATTGAAACAACAATAGAAGTAAATAATTTGGATTCAAAATTACATTAATGTAAGACTATAGTGAATGAGATATGCTTAACTCTTATTAATAAAATAAATTAGTCGAATTTAAGAATAAGTTTCAACAAAAGTCTGATGTAATGATAGGAAATTTACATAGGAGAATACATTCTATTCCGTGATATTGCATATTGCAGAATCAGTTCCATCCAATCCTGAAATTCTGTCTTATTCTCACCCACAATTTACTGTGTGTAGTTAAAGGTAAAATTCTGAAATAGGTGCCTGATTTCTGAACAGAATACCAAGAATTAAATCGAAGCGAAATTAAATGGAATAGGATGATTGCTCTTGTCAGATGAATCTCCAGGTGGCCGCTCAGCATTTGTTGAGTAAAGAAGACCCAGTGCATATCTCTAACATCGGCCCGATCTGATCAAAATCGAACACTGATTCAGAACGAGTATCTCAAAACAATGTATAAAAAAATGTACTATATTATTTTAGGAAACAAACTTATCGCAATTGATGAATATGTAAAAATGACTTTCACGAGATGGAATGTTGAACAAAACAATACTATATCTAGGAAATATTTAATAAAGAATAGATCGTACGAAAAAAGGAGAGGATTATGATAATATTACATTCTTCTCTACTATAAATTTGAAATAATTTTCAAAGTATGCAAAAGAATGATGGTACAACATAAGAAGTTTTTTACGCAAACTTATCTTACATAATATTTAACTTTTTATCGGGTACTTAAAAATTATGTTAGCAAAGACATATTTCAAATTCAATATAGAAAAGAAAGTCATAGCTCATCATATAATTTATAATGGAAGCATCTTCAAAAGTTCTATTCAAATCATAGATCTAATATTCCACAGAAACTCCGACAAAACATCAAACTCTGTATTTTGATGAATTTCCTAGAGTCGACGCAAACCATCTGCTACTGAAGTGAGATTGTAAAACAAAAACTTATGTGAATAAAGTGAATATATGACAAAAGATCACTTAATGGAAAGAGTAGTTTTAACATAATTAGAGTATGATTTTTCTTTTGACAGCAGCTAGATGAAGAAGAAAAGAATATACGTTCTAGCATTAAAAAAAATAACTTAAAAGAAAAATACTTATAACATCGTTGTCAATGCACAATTGTAACTAAGGTAACTGTGCATACATTAAATTGAGAGAAAAATTATAGAAATAAACTGCTAATTATATGAAACGAGGTGTTTAGATTAGAGCATTTTTTTATGATTATTGGAATCTAACTTTCATGATATTCATAATATAAATTGGAATTATTTTATTTTAATTCTAAGTCAAAAATGATCTCTAGATTTCTGGTATCGTTCATCTTTTACTTGTTTTTTAGCATTTATTTTTTTAATTCTAATAAATACTGGATACTTTCTTAAGCAGAAAGTAAAATTTCTTTCTTCTTCATTTAACTTATTGTTGCAAATAACGAAGTCAACAAAATAAGACTGTCAGGTTATTAACATATTGCTTTTAAATAACAAATAAAAAATATTTTTTCTTTGTATCTTGTTGTCATGATATGGCATTTCCATTGAACCGTGTTATACAAACTGATTAATTTTAATAAGCGAAGAAATATGTTTTTCATCCTAAGACGACAAAGTTACTTTTCAGGGCAATGAGGATGATGATGAGAGTGCGATGAAATACTTATGCAGCTAATAAGTCTCAATAAATCCTTAGTTAAGCAATCTACTCTGTATAGAAAATAAATTCAAAAAAATAAATTTTAGTAGTCTGTCAGATTGAGAATTAGAGTCAAAGTGAGGGTGAGGATGAATGTATAGATGCAACTAATGGTAAGTGATGACGCAGCGGAACGGATGAAACTCAACTGTCAGTGTATCCACTTCTGAATATCAAAAGTTTCCATCTATTCATGGCATAGAGAGCTGATTATAAACGTTTTCTTTTTGTATCTTTTGAAGGAGTTACTCTTAAATAAATATAAACAATAAAAGAAAATCCAAATCCAAATAATTATGCAATATATCACCAGATCAACAGTTCTTATCATACCTTCTAAGGTCTGAAAATGAAATCGCTTTTCTTCTTACTTTATCAATCAAATTGGAACTGAGTTCGACATTTCAGTTCGGATCTCGAATAATACCTGGACTATCGAGCTCTAGTTGCGAGTAATCAGTCACATAATATCTAATAGAAAAATGTAAATAAAATTTTTAATTTTGATCCACTGTACCAATTTTTTTTTCAAAAGAGATGCAACAATTCTGTTACGATTTTACTTCAATTTGTATACGGTGAGTTTCAAAATCTGTTACATTCATTTGCAAAAAGATTATCTTCACAAATTGAATGCATACATACATGAATATTAAAATCTTCTTTAATTGTTACTAAATCAACAAATTTCTTCAAAAGAATTAAATTACAAATTTTATTTAGTATTTTCTTTTCAGATTAGCTGTGATCTTTATTTGTTGGAATTTAGATTACTTTTATGTATGAACCATTTTACAACAGAATTATACGAATAATTCTAGTAAAGAACTTTCATTTTCAATAGATCAAAAAAATGTTGAAAACTCTATTCTTAGTCTAATGAGAACAAGTTTGTCAAATACGGAAGGACGAGAATGCATTTTCTCCGCCAAATATTAAGGAACCGGATTTTTAAGCATCTGTCATCCTTATTCTGGTAAAAAGTGAAATAAAAACACTTTCTCACAATAAAGATTTGCAGAAAATTAATGATTTTAGCATTCTTGAGTCGTTATTTGCCAGTTAAGCACATGCAGGCACTTTCTGCAACAATTTTCAAACTTTTTTGACGATTTTTTAGCCCTCCCACTGTTAGAACAATCGATAACTCTAAGTGAGAATCAAATAAAAAAATTTTTTCGTATGAATTTATACCATCCTGTCAGTATAAAACCAAGCCTACTAGAAAATCGAATAATTTCAACTTATACAATTATTGATTATCAATGCAATACTATAGAGAGAAATGCCTCTATGATGTATGTATTCATAATCAGAGGATTATGATTCATTATAAATAATATTTCACGATTAAAACAGAATCTATTGAACCCATTTATATATGGTCTCATTCTTACATATTCTATTTCGACCATAAAATCGATTGAGATTAATAAATCCATTATAATTTAAATGTAAGTTAGTATCGGAATTAGAACTTAGAATATGTCGTTAAATAATATATTCTTAGTAACCATGAATTACTCTAATAACACATACAACAATAACCTATTGAATTCGAAGTCTAACATATTCCTTTTCTATACACCGACTCAAACCTTCTTGCTACCTCCGAAATTGCCATACAGTAAATATGAAGTGTATATACCAATATCATTCATTGCGTTGCATAAAATTCGTTGACTATTAACATCATTAAAATATTTTTGTTCATGTCAGGACTCTTTTTGGTTCTACACTGATGTGTAAATTTGATAGGAGTGAACTGCTATATCGTAGAGCTATGATTTTGTGGTTAAATTCATTTTTTGATTTTCGATTAGTTGAAAATTAAAACAATCAACGACTTTCTCCTATTGGTAGTCATTCTATACGTATAGAAAAGTGATTTCACGTGATTAAAAATCAGTGTAACAAATAGAAGCCACGAAGCATTTTATAGTAATTTAGAATCGAATAGAATTCAAGCAAATGTTAATCTTTAGTGAGAAAATTTCTCACGGTTGAATGCCACATAAAAATTCGAATAAAAATCAATTTCAATCAAATTTTTTTAGAGAAAATCAGATGATCTAAAAGATAATCGTCGTCATGTTTGAATAATCAAAATTAATCCAGATTTTAGTTGGAACATTTTTCACTGGATGAGCAATAAAAAATATATGTATACAATGGCTCTAAACTAATCTTGTTCAATTTCGCATGCGTAATTCCCATTATATGTGAGGAATTTTTTCTCATAATAGAAAATTAAAAAAACTTTGACAAAAGAATCTGTGTAACTATCAAGACACTTTGGATTCAAGATTATGTGCAGTACAATCACTTATGAATAGTCTGAAACGACTTCATACTAATAGTTTAGAGACAAGTCTCAATAAGGATAGTTTATTCTATAAGTTTCAGATCGATTGATTGTCTCTATCATAGGAATTTCAAATCAAAATTTGATAGTCAGTTTTGTTGATATTTTTAGAGGAATTTATAACTTTGTGTTTAACAATAACATAAAGATGTAGCATTTTGACAACAGTAAATTAGCAACGTAAACTTTTTTCAGACTATTTATGGCTTATCTAGATTTACAAGATGCACATACTCTCGATTCAAAAGCAATTTAACATATAGATGGGCTCTCTGTGAATGTCAAATTGGTATAACATATTTAGTCTTGTTTTCAAAAAGTTTCTCAACATGATTAGTTAACGTTTCATCGACTGCACACTATAAACTAAAAATCTAAATCAACTATACATTCACATTATGTTTATTGTAAGTACTACAAGCAGGAGTTGAATAGATTGTACAACTCCATTTTCTCTACCACTATTATTATCTAAGCCTTGTAGTATATAGTGGTGTAATTTGTACGTAGAGTTGGAGTAAAGAATTATAATGGTAAATATTCATATCAGTCTGTAGTATATGAAAAGTGATAGAATACGTTATCATGAAATGAATACGATAAAAAAACAAAATTTCCAGTCAATTATTAAGTCAATGAGCTATATAGTTTTAGGTTTAGAAAAAAATTAGTTATAATAAACAGTATGGTGCTCGTCAGTTGAGTAGTAGGGCCGCGCATTTTAACAAAAAGGATGTATTGATATGACTAAAAGTGGATGCATCTTCTTATTCGTTCTTTGCTTATCTGAGAAGCAAAAATGTCAATCACAGTCGAAAAACGAGATTAGTTTCTCTATTATGGATTAAAATTCGATCTTCTCATTGGTATATTGATTTATTTTACTTTCAGTTAAAATATCATTAGTATATCAAGTTTGACCTTAATACTAATACAAATCTTCTATCTATTAGTGAAATATATATGTAAAAATTTACTTTTTCACTGATGAAGATTATTCGACGATTTTTCTTTTTAATAAAGATTGTGAAGTTCTTTTCATATTGAATGACGTTTAATTGAAAAGAGTCTACAATCTACAAATACATTAACTATTGTAGATATCTTCTATCAACTTATTTTTGAACCAGTTATGTACGAAAAATCATTTAATAACAAAGATGAACATCATATTAGATCATCATATACTGTTAATATGCCTTCTACATTAACTGAACGTCAGAAATCGCAAAGTAAACGAACGAAACAAACTCATTGTTTGAATCTATTGAAACTTTCATTTGCTGCATTACCAACTATTGTCTTTGGAATTTTTACAATTGTTTTTACTTTGCAACAAAATGCTTCTGCTAAAGCAACACGTGAACAAGATCAAAGACAAGCAGATGAAACTAATCGACGAACTATATTTAAAGAATATATTGATGATATGAAAGAAATTTTGAATGAAGATTTTGAACAAAATATTAATAAATCTTTATTACAAATTCGCATACAAACATTAACTGTTTTAAAACATCTTGATAGTGATCGTAAACATGATATCATTCTTTTTCTCTATGAAAATCATTTAATTCGTCGTGATCAATCATCAATTGTTGATCTGCGTGGAGCAAATCTTAATGGTATGAAATTTATTAAATCATCAACAGAAGTTTGTGATTTTCCGTATCTTTATTTACCGGGAGTTTATGCTGAAAATATTATTTTCAATGGTTGTTCTCTACCATTCGCAGTATTTAATAGTAGTTCAATGGCTGGCGCTAAATTTGACTCATGCAATCTTGGAGCCTCTAGTTTTCTCAATGTAAATTTAACAAAAGCAAAATTTCATGATAATCATCTTTATGATGCGAATTTTAATGGCGCATATCTTACTCAATCATCTATCGACGGTGGTGTTTTTCAAAGTGTAAATCTTATTAATGCAGATCTATATCAAAGTGATATTAATGATCAGCTATTGTATCCAATGATGAATGGTGGTATAGCACCAAATATTTTTCTCAACACTCGCTATCCTAATGGATCATTCAGTAATATCAATACAAACAATTTGATTATTAATGGCCAAGCACAATCAGAAGTTTGTTTGATTGTTGAAGATTTTGTTTTTTGTTTCATATATTATCTTTTTTTTTTTCTATTTCAATAGTGTCATTTAAATTCAACACCTTCTTGGCTAGAGTCGCCTAGTGGTAATCCAATAAAGATTATGAATAAGAGTCAGATTAATTCAATAGAAATATCCATTATAAAAGATGATTGTTTCTTTCGCATTGAAAAAAATACGATCACTGCTCAAACTATTGTCTTACAAAATTTTTCTCTTCTAATTGATCTCGAACAAGCTATGTTCAACTTCTCAGCAATGTTTGGATTAAAAAGTTCGAAAATAAAGGATGAAATAATTATGGTAGTGCATTTTGCACAGGATAAAGGTTCATTTGATTATGCACGTTCAACAAGAAGTCAGTAGTTTTCAAACAAATTTTCATCATCTATTATTATTCTTCTGTTTGTTTGTTTTTTTCTTAAGAATTAATCAGAAGTACTTCATTATTTCAATATCATACTCTTATTGGTATGATTTCTATCGGGACACGATATATATATGTATCCTTGGCATGTGGTACCATTAGTAACAATGATGAATTTTGTCTTTTCAATCAGGTAGAATTTTCTATATTCAGAAAGACATCTTAAACATTTCAATGAAATTGATGAATATCGTAATAAATCATTTAATGAACATTTTTTAACAATTATATACTACGATTATAATTTCAAAAGGAGATATGAATTCTATTCATATCTGTTGTTAAAATTTTGATATTGATTGATTTGTATGGAATCATGTACAATTGATTTATATCAAGATCTATTAGTTAGCTTAACAGAATTTGTTAATTCTTCTGACTTCGAATGAAATGATACTACATGGGGTACTAGAAACGTTTCTTCGCCTGGCTTTTCCAAAAGCCACATATTAATTTTAAGTATTTTTTTTTATAATGTTTACACACATTTCCGATTATGTGCAAAGTTTCAGACTTTTAAGTCTCGTAGTTCACTACAACCTGTCATTGCTTTTATTTGACATGCATGCAACCTGTTAAAGGATGATCCATCATAAATAGAAGAACTTTACATTTCACTTTTTGTTTCTTAAATATGCTTTATTAAAAAGTCGAAATGTATCCGAAGAAGTAGTGTAAAAAGTTCTACAATTTACAAAGAACAAGTAATTTTACAGTTGCATTGTCTGTATTAAAAAGTCGATGCACTTCTGAGCAATCAAATTTCAACGCTGCAAAAACAATATTTTTTTTAAAAGAAGATGAATTTTTTTTCTTATTTCATTTTTAATTTGGTTGATATCCTCTATTAAACTAATAACCAAATATATCATACGATGCAGCGTAAAAAGCTCTAGAATTTACAAAAAACAGTTTCATTTTACTTGTGTACTTTTTATTTTGAAAGTAAAATCAAAATTCTCTAAACTACTTATTGCAGCATTGAGAATCGGTCATTCAGAATATTTCTTATTTTGAAAGAAAAAATAAACAATTACCATAAGTTTTATATTGTAGATTATAGAGCTCTTCACGTTGCATCTTCTAGTATGTAAGAATTAAAATATATAATTCAAAGTTCTGTCATTTATTGTAAGTCATTCGTTATGTAACTAATCGATATCTATGAAGAAAGTTTATGAATATTCCTAGACACGATATTTTGAAACAAAAGATCAATTTTCATCTAAAAATTAGGATATTATTATTTTTTGTTAATTTCAATATAATCGAAGTAAAAAGTAATCACGAACCATCATCAACATTATCAATTGAAAATATAAAATGTTTTTTATATCGTTTCGCTGATATAAATGATGATTTTATTCTATTGAAACTCATTGGATCATTATCAATTCAATTCTATAAAAAAAGAACAGGTGAACATTCATATTTTTATTTTATTTTTCTTCTGTTTAATTACTTTTTATATCATTATCTGATACTCAAATTTTTTTTATTTATTCGCTATGCTTTATGAGATGTAAGTGTAAGTGTTTTATCTAAAACACAATGTCTTTTACTTTTGTTTTGAAATTAATTGAAGAGAAGTATGTTTTTAGTAAATGTTTCTTCTGTCATGAAACATTATACTTATTCAGTTTCAACTTTCAAATAAAAAGCAAACTTTCAAAATGTAATATTGATTTTCATGATTTATTTTTTTTTCTTTCTATGCAGATTTTTTACCATTTTATAAATGTTTCAGTTTTGAGAATACTAATTCAACACAAGCATCATTACAAAATAGAGAAAAGTATCTGTCAGCTTTTTTAAACTCACACACCAGGTAAAAGAAAGTATTAGCATTTTTAACTAGTTGATTCTGACAAGAATAATAGTCATTTTTGTAAAACTAATAGAATGAAAAGGTAAGTAACGATTGATAAGGATTTTTTTATAGTTATGAAAATAGGGTCTTTGAGATGAGAAATATAAATAACATAGTATTTAGCAAAGCAGAAACATGGAAAAAGATTTCTCATAATATATTCTACGAGATCTGTCAATCATACTATTCGAGTAGAAGATTTTGTTTTTTAAATAAACTTTGAAACTAAACAATGATAAAAATATTGATCATTATTATTAATTGATGATCATTGTATTTATTAGTTTGTAATATATAATACAATAAATAAAATGATTGAAAACGTCCAACTATTTAACTATCCTTTATCTCGATTGATTTTAGTATTTGTGTTTTCAACCATCCAATTTTTTTTTAATTGTATTTGTATTCATCTTTTTCTTTTATACATGAATTGAATAAAAAAATTAATCATACAATAAAACTAATGAAAAGTAAAAATCAAAACAAAATCTTAATAATAGATTCTTTAAAGATTTCTAGAATGGGTAATGATTAGAAATAAGTTTTTAACACATGATTCTAACAGAAATTTTAATATTCTTTACTTTTTCATATGAAAAATATAGAAGCTCATCGAGAGATTTTTCTCACTATTGTATTTTATGATTGATCGAATATTTCGTATGGAGTTAATACCTGAAATGTCAGGCTTATTAATTGATTATTTGTAGTACATTAATGTCAATGATTTATTGAACAGTATGACTCATATGTGTGCATTCATTTACTCAGTAGAAATTTTGCTGTTGAGAAAGTTTTCGTGATGAAGAGACATCTTTCTTTTCATTATTGATATTTAACAATAAAAAAGATACATAGTTTTCAAACATATAAAGGTAATAAAGTTTATTAAAATTGCATTTTAATATATAATAGACAAGACACATTTGTTTAGAATATTGTTCTATTCGTAAAACTTTTTATTTAATGAGAACACATTTCATTTGTTCGTGTAGATTTCTTTACGACTAATACTTTGTTTCTATGGTCATTATTTAGTATGAGTATCGAAAAGTTAACGCTGCAAACATGGCATTGACAATTCCTTCGAACAATGGAAAATAGTTTTTTTTTGGATGAAAAAAACGATATTTGTGGAAATTTCTTTCCAAACACTTATATATGCTTGTATGATCTATTAAAACCCTATCTTCATTAAATGACTTCTATGAACAAATTTTCGTTTGATGTATGTGCAAATAATATTAACAATGAAAATTATTATGACAGATTGGATATTGTCTTTTTAAAAGTAATTGTTGTCTAATACTAAGACAAATATTTGTTCATATAATTTCTTATAGTTATTAAGGGAGATTTTTAAAGAAACAATACAATGAAAAATATTGAAGTGAAAAATCAAGATTATTTATGTTTATTAGTTCATTCATTCAATCTTTGCAAGATAATATAGTTTTATGTAAAACAATCCGAATATCTATTTGAGAGGTTTTTCATTCTTTTTAACTAATTATCTATATTCAATCTGATTTCATAATTTCATATTAAGGTCCCCCCCCTCAAAAAAAGTCAATTATCGCAAAAATTTTCGAAATTGAGATAAATGCATGGGAAGATAGCCCGTCTTCCGATCTTTCAGAAATGATATGGTTTTTTATTCAAAACTTCTTGTTTGACGAAAAATTTTGATAGTTTTCATTAACCTCTCCTTGAAAACTATGCTTATTTTTCGGAAAACGAAAAATGTTTTTCGTTTTTTCTCGGTTTATGATTTTTTTGACCTTTTGTCCAAGATTTCTCGGTCCGGGCTTGGTCAATATATTTAAATTTTTTTTTGTTTGAAAGAGCGCGTCGAGATGCAGGGCAATATAGAGTCCTTTTTTTAATTAAGTTTGTTTTTTATTATATATACAGCCATTTATGTAAAAAAATACCCATTTTTGGCGCGTTTTTTGAGCGATTGAACTTGTGATCCCCTTTCTCCGCTAAAAAAGTAAGAATTTAAAAAAAAGGACTCTATATTGCCCTGCATCTTGACATGCTCTTTCAAACAAAAAAAAATTTTAATATGTTGAATGACACTGGACCGAGAAATCTTGGACAGAAAATGAGCTATTTTTGACCCTTGTTTGGTTTATATCTCTGTTAATTGTCAGTGTATCGAGCTGAAAATTTTACCACAGCCTTCTCACTTCAGCCCCAACATATGCTCCAGATTTCAGCCCATTTGAACGTTCCTGGACTGAGATCGATTTTTGAGGGGGAGGGGGGCCTTAAAATTATTGTTAGTAGGTTAAGAAAATTAGAAGATAATAATTGAATACGCACCAGTTATATAAAACATTGAGAAATGCTCTAATTATATAGCACACAAATGTAAAATAATTAACAAATATATAGAATGATAGAGAATTTTCGAATTCTATCAGAATCTATAATTGCTTTTACAATATGCTCATTTTATAGGGATTAAAAAGTCTTCAAATTAGTATTGATGACAAAGGAAAAACAATGTAGGAATCTGAATATGGAAAGTATCTTCATTGTACTCAATTATTTTTTGTTAGACACAAGTACAAATGAAAATGCATAGATCGAAAACGATATAATCTTTCAACATATGTAATTAAGTTCTTAAAAAAATGTTTTTACAGAGACAATATATAATAAGTAGGGAGTAAAACGGTTTTTTTCGGAAGAATATTTTATTTTTTTTAATCATGTTTTGGATATATGTTTATCTTGTTGTTCTCTAGAATAGAATGTATGAAGATAAACGGATATGAATTACTTCTCAGAAGTTTACCAGCATTATTGATCAATCTCTAGAAAGAATGAATAAGTTAATTATTTTCTTTATTTAAAAACCAATAATCTTTTTGATATAAACAAAATCTATTGGCATCTTTTTGTGTTATATAAAGAATATACATTTGGAAATAAATCTTCAGTATAACAAAATCTATTCTAATATGTGTTTCTATTTTATATTTAACATTGAAGTTACGTATAAATTTGTTAATTGAATGAAATTTATTAGAAAAATTCATAAAAAGATTGGGAAATGAACGGGAAAACTTTTGTTTTTATTTTTTTATTCTTCAAATAGAAATTTTTTTCAGACATACTGGGGTAATACATCAAAATAAGATTTTTTTCTCATAGAAGAGGTACCCAAGTATTATATGAATAAATTAAGAAAGTAACAATTATCTAATATAATGATTTCATAGACTAAATGACAATCTTGTAACTTATTACTTGTATTGTTGGCTATTGATACATTCTGCCAAATAGAGAATCAGATGATATCTAATAACATTTAGATGTAATTCAAATGTCTAATTCCACTTTTTCCTAGCGGAGATAAAGATGTTTTTCATTATGATATTTGAATTTAATTTAATTGTGATAAAATATTAAAAAATGTTTGTTGTATTGATGCACGTTAAAATTCATACGCGCAAATATAACATTGATTAATATATTTGCCTCATATATAATATTTTCTTGTTTTCTAGTTGAATTCATTATTCTAATTTTAGGGATCGTATTAAGTTCGAAAGAAAAATTATTATTCATTACCTATGTAAAAAAACTGGGGAAAGGATCAAATTTTAATCAGATTAAAATTTAATCTTTTCTCTATTTTGTTTTACATGGATATCACTGCAGCTGTGACTTCTTAATCAATTATTAGTTGATAACTAATTTTACTAGATTACTGATGGCTAATCAATTTGAATTGATTAATTTCTATATAAATGATTTTAATGAAACATATGAAAGATAAATGGATTTAAATAGATTCAAACATGAAATCATCAATTTTCCATGTTTTTTTTGACTTCTCGTCGTCAGAAACTATGGACTTACTATTGTGCTAAACTCTTTCAAATATAGTTGAGTTGAAACTTCTATTTAAATTTTGCCAACTTGAGATCGTGTAATTACATAATCGATTGAAATCGATTTTAATCAATTATAAATAATATCTGTTGAACTCAATTGTTACCCTGCATAATACTGTAATTCATTAAAAACTCAATTGACTTTGATTGATTTCAAAAGAAACCATCTGAGACCGATTTCGATTTATGGCGTGAAGGCAAAGTTCGTAGCAGATATCATGATTTAAGGCTTCTAGTTGAACATAATCGGACTCTATCAGGCTATTAATGTATCGTCGAGATCCCTGTCAATAAAACTGATCTTGCTCCATCATCTGTTAAATTGATGAAGTAAATTACTGATCAATTACCGATGCTTATAAAGAAAAATCTGTTTTAGATGGCTGCTATTAAAATCAACTGTAATGGATTCGATTTTTAATGAATTAATATGATTTTCATTGAAATAATCTGTTTTAATCAATTTTTAACGCATGAAATCCATCAAAATCAATTATTTCCTTAAATTTAATTGAAAACTGATATATATGGTGGGCTTTTAATTATCTTTTTCTCAAAAAAAATCGATTTTAATCCCGTTTTGCTTGAATTTTTTTTTACACGGGTAACCGTTGTATATTTATTATTTGAAATATCAATGAATGGTAAAATGATACTTTTACTTATCTACATAACTAGATTTATTGTTGTACAACTTTGACTTCAGAATTTTTTTCTTAAAGTTAAATATTAAACAAATATTTTTATTTGTTATAAATTGTTTCATCGTTTAGATTTACTACTGAAAAGTGCAATTCACCGATGGATTTAAATATATTAACATTTCTTATTTCTTTGTTTAAATGTAATCTATTTAATATCTATCATTGCTATGAGATAAAACTAATAATTTTTGTCGTTTCGTTCAAAACAATAATACAATTGCGTATTTTCACTAAGTGTAAAAAAAAATAGTACACTTTTCAATGACACATAACATCTATAGATAAATTTCACAATAAACTTCTATCACACAATCCTTTATGAAGAATATTATTTCCAATTAGATACAATAATCTTGTCCCATCTTTTAAAAATACATATTTATAAGGAAAATCTGAATGTCATGTACACTATAATATATGTATGTTGGATACTAAAATAATTCTATTTTTGTCTCTCTATGCTGGAAAAATAAACCCTACTAATTGTTTGCACTGTCGAAAGACAAATATTTCTGACTTAATTAATCATCTATTCATTTTCATATCAAGACAATTAATATTTACAAATTAATTCAAACATAGTTGATTTTCATGATAATGTAGTAGTTGATTAAGACATTTAATTCGAATATTTCGACCTTTATTTTATAACACGGTCATTATCAACGATATTGTTATACAGTAGATAAGGAGTTCATTTATATCGTTGATAATGACCGTGTTATAAAATAAAGGTCGAAATATTCGAATTAAATGTCTTAATCAACTACTACATTATCATGAAAATCAACTAGTTATACTCATCACTTTCTTGTTTCACATAATTCAAACATATTCACAAATAATTAAACAATTTCATTCTTTTCTTTTTTTTTTTTATTTATTTGAAATGAATGATCAACATTCATTCATTCATTCATTAATTATACCAGTTAGACTACAGTGTATACTTATATAAATACATCTCTTTTCTTATTTTATCCTCATTCAGGGCCCTATTCAAATATCAATAACAATCAAATCAAGTAAGTGAAAACGGTTTTCCTTTTATTCATCAAATAATATTTCAGAATTTCTTTTGTACAATTTCTATACTCTCTCGCACAGTTTTAATATTTGGATGATTCGGAGGGAATGAAATTTGAAAAATGCTAAGAGCACGTTCCATATACGAAAGTGCTTTAGAATACTCTCCCATGTTCTTATACACCGAACCGATGTTGTTGTACGACTGAGCCAAATCAGGATGATTTTCAGGAAGAGCTTTTTGAAGAATTTCAAGTGCTTTTTCGTAAAACGAAAGTGCTTTAGAATACTCTCCCATGTTGTTATACACCAAACTGATGTTGTTGTAGGAAGTAGCCAAATCAGGATGATTTCCAGGAAGAGTTTTTTGACGAATTTCAAGTGCTTTTTCGTAAAACGAAAGTGCTTCAGAATACTCTTCCATGTCGTCATACACCCCACCGATGTTGTTGTAGGAAGTAGCCAAATCAGGATGATTTGCAGGAAGAGTTTTTTGACAGATTTCAAGTGTTTTTTCGAAAAACGAAAGTGCTTTAGAATACTCTCCCATGTTGTTATACACCAAACTGATGTTGTTGTAGGAAGTAGCCAAATCAGGATGATTTCCAGGAAGAGTTTTTTGAAAGATTTCAAGATCTTTTTCGTAAAACGAAAGTGCTTCAGAATACTCTCCCATGTTGTAATACACCGTGCCGATGTTGTTGTAGGAAGTAGCCAAATCAGGATGATTTGCAGGAAGAGTTTTTTGAAAGATTTCAAGTGTTTTTTCGAAAAACGAAAGTGCTTTAGAATACTCTCCCATGTTGTAATACACCGTGCCGATGTTGTTGTAGGCAGTAGCCAAATCAGGATGATTTGCAGGAAGAGTTTTTTGAAGAATTTCAAGTGCATTTTCGTAAAACGAAAGTGCTTTAGAATACTCTCCCATGTTCTTATACACCAAACCGATGTTGTTATAGGAAGTAGCGAATAAAGGATGATTTGCAGGAAGAGTTTTTTGACAGATTTCAAGTGCTTTTTCGTGAAACGAAAGTGCTTTAGAATACTCTCCCATGTTTTTATACACCGAACCGATGCTGTTGTAGGAAGTTACCAAATAAGGATGATTTGCAGGAAGAGTTTTTTGACAGATTTCAAGATCTTTTTCGTGAAACGAAAGTGCTTTAGAATACTCTCCCATGTTCTCATACACCAAACCGATGTTGTTGAAGGAACCAGCCAAATCAGGATGATTTGCAGGATGAGTTTTTTGATAGATTTCAAGTCCTCTTTCAGAATACCAGATGGCCTTTTCATAATCACCTTGATCATTTTTAACATACCCAAGACAAACATAATAAAGTGCTTTATCACTTTCATTGGATGTCTGTTCGAGTAATAATGTGTAGAGTTCTTCGGCTTTATCCAACTGTTTTATGTCAAGCAACAAATTACCTATTCGTTGCCATCCTGTCCCACTTGCAGCTTCTTGTATATGTTTGGTGAGTGTTCGAAGTTGTGGATCATCATCTGATGTTAGTGTAAGTTCCACTTGATAAAGTGGATTGTTTTTATCAATTTGTATGATTTCGCCAATACGAAAGACGGTGTGCATAGAGAAGAGAATTTCTTCTTCCGTCTTGAAATAGCTAAATTTTTGGATGGCAGCGAAAGGAGCGAACGAAACAGAAGGATCAATAGACATTTGAAAGAGAATGCCGACCATATGAGTTTGTGTTAAAAGACTTTTTGCGAATTCAAGGGATACTTCTCGTTTTGTACTGGTAGAAAGGAAATTGTTAAAAGACATTAGGCCACCTTTTGTTTTAGAAAGTGTTTCAAAATCTTTAGTTGATAGACCTTGTCCTCGATAAACTGTAAATGACTCTCCTCTGTAAGAACTAATCTGTTGTTGATGCAATTCTTCGATTTGATGATGAAGATCACGTAAAAAGAAGCCCATAGTGATAATTGTGTTCGCATTCAGCATACGTAAAGCACCATTAAGCATTGAATAGATGAATGACGGGAAAGTATACCACCAGATTGCTAAATTAGGGTTGTATTTAGCCTCAAACTGAGTAACAGTAGTTAGTGAGCCATAGTCACCTTTTCGGCAGTAAGCGACGAAATCCCTAATGGAATGTTCGTCATATTCCATTTTAAGGAGAATACCCTTGAGTATTTGGGTGTACATAAAGCTGGGCTCTAATTGATTTAGATCTTGGCTAGTAGCGCCTTCCTTCACTGTGACAAAGCTTATGGGTATGGTATCTTGATTGCATTGTTTTACAGCTGTTTGCAATGCTTCACAAATGGATGTGATGGATGTATGTACACCTTTGATTTTAGTCCACTTATGGGTCCATTGGCCTTGTAGATATTTATTGTCATAGTACACGTAAATATCATTCAGTTGAGGAATATCATGGATAAGGGGCACTATTTGCTGACCAAGTGTACCCTCTACTATTAAGAAGGCTTTCACATCATCAATATCAGTAAGAAAATCAATACATTCATCTTGTTCGGTAAAAATATTGACCTGGTTAACAACACTTCGCAATTGTGCCAATGTATTTTGTGAATCTTTATTTGATTCATGTATATTGGCATCGACCCAAATTAACAAATAATTTTGGACGATCCGTCCAGTTGCATTGATAGTATTGCCCGCTGTTGTTGTAGTTGTGACAATAGCATTTGATGATGTAGAAATATTATGTTTTGATTTTTTTGCATCCATGTAGTTCTGAATGATCACTTGGTTACAAATGTAATACTTTGTATAACTAGTTGTATTTTTATGCTGAAAGAGAAATCACATCGATTTATATAGCTAATGGCTACTACTTGATTGTTTTCACTACGCAAAATGTTTATCTTTTTTGATACACAAGTACGAACTTCACCTAGTTTCTATTGATAGAACTGAGAAAAATATCACAAGAAGCGCTCATCTTACGGATTCACTGATCCTTTTCTGAAAGAAAATTTACTACTATTATTACTCAAAATAATTTCGATTCTGACTATACTATATTTTATAGCCCTTGATCGCATAAAAAACAGGAAACAAACATCCACTCTTTAGCAACGATCGTTTTATAGGACTATCCCTACCCTCTGATTCGTATATAAATGATAATCGTCATTTTAACTCGTTTCTTGATGGAATAATCCTTATTTCTTGTATCCATGTTAAAGACTATCACTACGTAGAAATTTATACACGGAAATTTCAAGATCTTATTGTCAAACTGCTATATCAAACACTATTACTTCTAAGTATGGAATATGATTTCTTATAGCTAAGCATATAAACTACCGTAGCCAACATTAATGTCTCGACACGAGTATAATTAGTGCATCATTCATTGTTATTACTTATTCTTTCGGTAGGAGTAGCTTTAAGAAATTGTGAAGATCATTCAAAACTATAGAATTCCGGACAGCTTCTTAAATTTTTACAACGACACAATTACATATCTGTTCGTGCCTACGCTACAACACGTAAATAAAGGTATGCTAGCATCTACAAATTCTTTACTAGATAGATTTTGTTACGTCAAATGTCTAATAAAGAACTATTTTGGTCCAGGAACCGATTCATTTGACAATTTATGAAGGTATCTCAACTCTCGCTTACTGTGATTGTAATGAACCATGTGAACAAACGTCTAGTCGCTTGGCCACTCATAACTAGCCAACTCTATATACTGCGTATTTTTCTATGTACCATGTACCGCATTAGAGTTCTAATGCACACAAGAGGGAGTTCACTCATAACATGCTGATTTACAATTGAATATTTTCAGCATTTAGAAAATATTGTATACTTTACATCATAGTTTTCAATTTTTTTTTCATTTTAATAAAATAATATGTTGTCGAATTCGTTCTTAAATTAGCATTAATTATTTTCTTTGAAAAATCCATCTAAACTACTTAAGACCCGTTTCAAAACTATGGTTTGAAATAATCTTTTAGCCACCGCCTAGTCATCCGTCGGTCTCTCATGACTAGCCATTTCCATATTTATTCGCACTCTACCTTACAATATTAGTTCAGTTTTCAAGCGAATAGATGCATTTCATTGGTATTCTTCTCAAAAAGTACTGTACTATTGCTATTACGCTCACCCAGACGAAACTAAGAGAAGGTGAATTATTTAAAAGTTACTACAAATAGAGCGCATTACATTGTAACCTGGGAACGATCTTCGCTTACTTTGAATATTATTTTACGGTTGATGTCTATGAAGACTCAACAACGAACTTTAAGCGGCTAGTTTAGCTTTTTTTTTACATATTTCTGTATAAATCGTACCCAGAAATCTGACGTATATTAATCAATAAAGAAAAATGTTTAAACCAAAATCAATCTTGAGCATAGATTCACGACTCTCGATCATCCTTCAGACAAGCTTAAAATAACAGGAAATTCGTCAAAAAAAGCGAAGAATTGAAAACTTAATCTTAGTTTTGAGTTCCTCATAACCAATACTTTTTGGCAAAAGGTGACTGAAGACAATTCATATTATTTATTATTCATTATTTAGTAAAATCAACTCAGTTTTGACTTATCATTCTTTGATTAATTTGGATTAATCTTTTTAAGAAAAAGTATAAAACTAATTACTAATTATTTATTACCTAGTTACTATTCGCAAATTTAATTCCAGATTCGGATTCTTTACTATTCATTACCCTTCGTAGAATTTTTCCACGAATATCAAAAGGTTTTATATTAATCTAGCCGCCATCATTTTCCGCTTGGGTAGAGTACAAAAACATACAAACTAACTTTAGAAACAAGCATACATGTAAACTACAAACTTATTTTATGTTGAATGATCTCTATTCCACCTAGAAAACTAACCATTATTTTCTTAGACAGTGATCATCTGCAGCCAAAAACTCATTTCAAAAACTTTTACAAAAACTAATAATACCCATCGATTTTCTAATCTCGAAAACCTTCGATCGAACTTTGTACAAAAATGATTTTTTTAAAGTCTTTAGTCATAAAAAAAAATTATTTTACGAAAAGGTCGAAAATCTAATGACATTAAGCGAATTCTCGGCACCGAAAACCTTTGGTGGAACTTTAAGAAAATATCTTTATCGTAAAGACCTCATCCTTTATATAAAAAACCAATCTCAAAAAAAGACTTTTAGATACTATTGATTGATTCAGATTACTCGACCCCAAAAACTGTTTGGTCAAACTTTGCAAGAAACTATATTTTTTCTTTAAGTCCTTTTTGTTAATAAAAATTCTTGAAAAAAAATTTTCAGAAGCTGGTGGCATCAACCGATTTCTTGACCTAAAAAATCTATGGAAAACTTTTAGAGTAGTAGCGGAAGTACTCGATGATGGTTAGAAAAAATGCAATTTTGCACTTTCTACATATTCGAAAACAAAAGTTCTCTGATCTTCCTTCAGCCATTGCTCATGCGCGGCAGGAAAAAGTCGGAATTTAAGTCTTGTGTCATCTGTCATTGCTTTCGCATATAACTAATACCATTTTGAAGATTTCTCTGAGTAGGCGTTCTCAATCAAGACGCTTGCATAGTCAGTTCTTTCGATCCCAATTTCGATTTAAAAAGAAAATAGATGTCGGCTACATCACAAATACACTTCCAATCTAATCCTCAATCTACCCTAATCGTATCGTATGTCCAATGCAGTTCTTGTTCTGATCTAATTTTAACTTCTGTTCTGGTTTCATCTTAATTGGACACCGGCACGATTTTAATTCCAATTTGATGACCATCTCGTTCCAAATTGTCTCCTGACCCTGTCCACATTGTAATGCTATCATTACTCCAGTCCAATCTCGATATTGTTCTGGTTCTATCCCATTTTAGTCGAAAACGGAACCTAAACCTCATCTGGTCTCAGACTCATTGTATCTATTTCATGACGATAACTCTTGTAGCGTTACTAAGAGATTCTCATCACACGTTAGTCGTGATAGTATGCCAAGTAGTGGAGCCTTTACAGAAGCATATAGATTATAATTTCTAACAAAAAACTATTGATTTAGATTTGGGGCAAAACCGATCACGATCCTATTCTCTTTTGCGCAAGTGAACCTTACCCCCGAGGGTATTTTGTTGAGTTCTATTTAATTCTCTCCAAGTTGCTTTATAGAAGAAGGGCTCTTTGAAAAACATTTTTCTTGTTGTAAAACGTCATCGTCAAAAGCTCGACCAAATGAATATTACTGACCGTTCGAGTATGCGAAAATCTGATCGATAGAAGAATAGATCAATCAAGCGTAGATATACTTCCATACTTCACTTTCTCTTGTATACAATCATGACAGCTACAGTCTGTGACTTCCATTCAGTCTCGGGTGACGAATGACGCAAATGTTTCCTAGGTGTCCCTGATAAGAAACATACCGCGATACTTCTATCATAAAATCACCCAGTGTCATGAATGTAGAAGCTACTCATCCACAGAAAGTACAGAGATAGAAAACGTGAAACAGATGGTCGCAAGTCTCAGAGAATTTTCGAAAAATTGGTAAAAATTCAAGGGGGAAACGGCTGACTCCAGTCCCATGGAGTCCCACGGAGTCCCTTTGAGTCCCGGAGTCCTGGAGTCCTGGAGTCCTCAAAAATAGTGTATTAAATATTGCCTTCTTCATGCATTACAAGTTGAATATTCACTAATTACTTGAGCACTGAGTTAAGCTCAACTTGATACTCACGTTAAATAGTATTAATAAAATGAGTACCCACCTTAATTAGTGGTAATTAGGTGAGTACTCATCTTAATTAGTGGTAATTAGGTGAGTACCCACCTTTATTAGTGGTACTTACATGACTACTCATCTTAATTAGCGGTAATTATATGAGTACTTACGTTAATTAGTGGTAATTAGGTGAGTA
>JAJEKB010020781.1:422541-434305 GCA_022393335.1 Macrotrachela quadricornifera
TAATTAGTGGTAATTAGGTGAGTACCCACCTTAATTAGTGGTAATTAAAGTGACTGCTCAACGAAGTTCTAAACTAATTAGCGAGTACTCAACTTATAAAAGTATATCAAGAAAACAATTAATATTTTATTTTTGAGGACTCACGGATTCCAAATAATTTGGAGTCCGTTGGAGTCCCGTTGGAGTCCCGTGGAGCCTCGTGGAGTCCTGTGGAGTCCCGGAGTCCCGGAGTCTGCTGTTTCCCCCTTGAAAAAATGGGTGTTGTAATGCCTAAGAAGTGCACCTTTCAGCGAACGAAAAATTGTTTTTTCACAAAGGTAAACAACACTAGCAGTTTTAAGCGTGAGCACCGCATTTTGTTGCTCTTAAAATAACATTCTCTATACGAATGTGTGTGCTTTTCGTGAGTAAAAAATTCAAATTTTTCGTTTCTTCTTTGATCAGGCAGTTGCTTATAAAACATCAGAAATTTTGAAAGCATCATAACAGCAAGCAGTTTGAAGAATCATTCTCAAATTTATCTCAGATATAAGATGTCATTCAATCGCATTTTACGGGTTTTTTATAGCACAAACCAACATCTTTGAGCAATTGTTAACTTTTCGGGAGAGAGGGTGGAAAAAGAGAGAAGCAAACGAAGCTAGTTGTTCTACTGTTAGTCGAAAAGCTACGACGAACTGGTTGTCATCCAAATCATACTATAGAATAGTTTAATGTAGAAGTTTTGTTTATTGCCAAATTAAGACAAATGCTACTAACATCCATGCACCCATATCGAACTTATCTGATTGGATCATTCTTAATATCTGATTCTAGCAAGCGATCGAATATGATAAAGACCAAATCCAGGAATGACCTAAATCCGCGAAATTAAGTTGGGAATTTCTTATCTGTAACAGTCTCGATCCATATCTAAATGTTAGCAATCGTTTTAAGGGGTCTACGACAATTGGTCGAACAAAAATTAGGCGTAATCAATTGGACGCATATAGAACAGCAAGTTTATGTTTGCTTTATTGCATGAAGTTCAAAATTCCTTTATTTTCCATTACGTCTAATTTATTCTCTAACTAAATCATACTTTCCCATGTCGCCTCTGTAATAAGTTGATTTACTTTGTTTTTATTATTAAATATTTTTTCTAACACGAATATATCTTTATAAGGTTTTTAATCTTCATCCGAACATGTTCGACAGTGACTCGTTCGGTCATTGAACTATTGGATTGATGCATACCTACAAAGGACTAAAATAAAAGGTTCGATTGATAGAATCTAAGAAAGAAGCAGATTCGATCTATACACTGATTGACATTAAATACAAATAAAGAATTTCAGTTATAACACTCAAATATTTCTCATTCAACATTCATACACATACAATCTCAACATCGATAATAGGATCGAAGATCCATGATTACTATCGTTTCAAAATAACTTTTTAAAAATTAAATCCTGTTCTGGAAAACTGAATAATCCGCGATGTTTTAACCCATTTCGTTGAGTCAAAATTGGCCAGCGATTAATGCTTGACTTCTGTAAAAGAACATTTTCTATGAAAAATAGATATATGAAAAGAACTGAAATGCCGTAAATTAGTGTACTGCGTGATTGATAAAATCACGATCACACATGATCGTAATTGTTGCCTTGATTGGAAAAAAATATTTCGTGATCACGACTGTTATATTATTATTTTAAGATCTCAGCCCTCTTTTAAAAAACATGTAGCACGAATCCAATAGACTCACTGATCCTTTCCTGAAAGAAATAAAATCAACCATTAAACGCTTAGAAAGAAAACTTAATTCGAATTTCTAGGTATTTTTCATCATTAACCTAGCCAGACTTTAAAAAAATAACTTACATATGCTTAAAAACTTCTATTTACCATGACTTTCGGTTTCATTCTTTTTTCTTATATGAAAAAGTTTATAATGCAATGTTGTGAAGTTCATCTCCTAAAATTCTATGTAAAACACTAGTTAAAAGTTAGGACAGAGCTTCTCGTACTTCAGAAACAGGTGCAAATGTTCAAAACACGATGAATAGCATAATGCGCTAACATTAACAAAAACGCTGAGATTTTTCTGCCATGTTATTTTTATGACCGTCATCTTCGTGTTGACCAAAACATTGTTGTATTTGTCCTTGGTTGTATACATTTTTCTATGTTCATACTATCTACACCAAGTTCTTGTAATCACTGTCTCTTTATATATGCATGACATTATATCCAGTAGGATCGTCGCAAATGACTTGTCCGATGGGATAATTCAGAAAAAAAAACCTAGAAATACTAAGATGAAATGAGTTTGTGACGAAATGTCAGCAATATCGTAGTTTCTCAGTATTTCCAGCAGTCTACCATAGTGTACTAAGAGTTATAAGAATCCGTACTTCATTTCTCATTTTTAGATCAATGCTTACAAAAAATTGGAAAGATAAGTCATTTCCGATTATGT
Organism: Macrotrachela quadricornifera; assembly: GCA_022393335.1. Classification (NCBI taxonomy): domain Eukaryota; kingdom Metazoa; phylum Rotifera; class Eurotatoria; order Philodinida; family Philodinidae; genus Macrotrachela; species Macrotrachela quadricornifera. The sequence continues at coordinate 425,006 of JAJEKB010020781.1, forward strand.
TAATTTTTTTTGTGTTATGTCTCACATAAACTTAATGGCGTGATGGTCCAAAATTTGCAGGAGGAAATGGGAATTTTTTATTAATCTTTAGCGCGACAATTTTCGATGAAGTCCTTGCTCTTATTCTCATTCCCTAACATTTTCAGATTTTTTTTTTATATAGATTCTACAAGATTCAAACTCTCAAGGATCGTTTCCAGACTAATGCGAAATGCTACGAATTTCTTATACAACCTATTGTTAGAAATTGTACAACTAATACGAGGATTTAGTCAAAACTTTAGGTGTTTTTTGAAAACTTTGGACACTAAGAATCTGTGCCCTCTTGCCTGCTCATAAATATGATGACCACTGCAATATTATGTTTACCCTTTCACTACCTCTAGTGCTATACTTACTGTATGCTATCTCTCATATAAGATTGTATTCGATGTGGAATTCGTGAATGGTGCACTACAAACAGCTACTCGTGCAATAGTTACTCTCCACCGACAGTTGCTCTCTAATGCCACTTAATATTGAGCTATAGCTTTTTTTGACAAGTTAAAGATAATTGTTGAAGACTTAAAAGTAAATAAAATGAAGGGGAACATAATATGATAATAAATCCGTGCAGAATTCCACGGCACTAAGAAATTCTCAAATTAATTTTACAATTACAGTAGAATTACAAAGGTAATCGTAGATTGAAGGACATGGAACAATTAAGTTTGACAAAATAATATAGATTAGGTACAGTGAAAAAATAAGTAAAGGTTTTATTATTCTACTTAATTTTTTTAGCGTCCTTAATATATAATATTTCTCTAGTATAATTATTTTGTGTCCTTCTCGACTTCTTTAAACTATGATGAAAATTCAATAAAGTTAGCTATAATTCCTAAGTTAATTTGAGAATTTCTTAATGCCATAAAATTCTACACAGATTTATTAAGATCTTATACTCTTTTTCGTTTCATTCATATTTAAATCTTTAATAATTATCTTCAACTTGCCAACAAAAAAGTTATACTTAGGCCTCACCAAAAGTTCTTATTTTATTCATACTAAGTACGATCCTTTCTAACAATTTGTTAAATATTTTTTTGAAGCCTTCTTCGAAAAAATTTTTAGTTACTTTGAATACCGTAGAAGATAGCCATGCTTCATTTATTTAATCAGTTAAACTACGTCCGATAGAATTATTTAGCCAAACATTACAAAGTATCAGGCATGGCGAATATATTGAGTATGATATTATATAGATGTCTTCTTCTGCAAAAATAATTAATAACAGCGAATGATCGTCAAACAATTTTGTAGATTTTGGACCTGATGTTTCTGTTTATTTACAAATTTCATTACCAAAAGGATTCGAACAATATTCAATATAATATTTGTAGCCTACAGTCTTACTTTTATCTATACTGAGGATTACTTCATTTAAAGGATATACCAAAAAAGGTTTTGGTTAAAATCTGTCTTAATGAAAAATAGTTTTTGACGATTCATTTTCAAGAAGACAGCTAGCATCAGATGATTTATGACTAACCTATATAAAATAAATCCATATACCATCATTAGTAATATCAGAGCACAACTGACATCTAAGAACAGAATTTCGCTAAATTTTTGAAACAAATAAAAGATGGTTAGTTCATGCGGTATCCAAAGTAGTTAAAACTTTTATCGAAGACTTCAAAGAAACGTTTAACAATATGTTAGAAAGGATCGCACTTAGTATAAATCAAATAATGGCAACTAGCCTCAACATTTGATAAAGTAAAATTAAAAATATCTTCTTGTTTTTATATTTGTATTTAATGATGATAATACTTTTTGGTCAGACCTAACTAGCTCAATATCAAGTGACATCGGGGAAGGGGAGGGGGCAACTGTCGTAAGAGCACTTACTTCGGAAGAAAGTGTCGCAAGAGTAACTGTCAGGGGTGTACCATTCGTGTTACCTTCGATGTGAGATGATTTCAACTGGAGTAGTTGAATAGTGTAATGAACATGATACATCGATGATAGCTGTAGTGCTACTCCTCGAGTTTGTCATTATGATTATAATAGGAGAAGCGCTGTAGCAGTAACGAATTAATTTATCCTTACTTATCGGTACAGAATCCATCGAAAAATATTCAAGACTCTACATGCTATCTTATCGATAGTTAGTTCTATATTTATCATATAGGCGTTTTTCTAAAATCGTATTAAATCATGCCAAGGTATACTCTTTTACGGAGGAAAGATCATATATGATAGTTTACATCATTTTTAATAGCAGATGTTTGAAATTTGACATTTAGATGCATGAGTAGCTTTAAAATAAGAGAGAATACATTGCAATGAACAAAGTTGGAATTAATATTTAGTGTATATATTTTACAGATACGCTAAAAGTAATTTTTCAAATAATAAAATACATTTTCTTACACTTTCGAGTTTGCTCTACGTTCTGACATGAACGTTTCTTTTAAATTCCGAAATAAATGTTGATATCTGAAGTGTCCCGTTAGGTAGACAAACTAGTATATAGATAGCTAAATACACTCACTCTGGAAATTAATGTTGGTATGTATCGAAATTGTTTCGATGTATGTAGGTAGCAAGTTATATTGTCTATTTGTATTTAGTGAAATCAATCGATTTTTGTCAAGTAATGTTTATTTACCTTGCTCAATGAGCCATGATAATTCATGCATATGGTGATTAGACGCATATGTTTCATTCTATCACCATGCTGTACTCGAAAATTTTGACTCTCTTTTTTATTCTTTGCTCGATACACAAGAAAAAATGTATGCGAATATTTAATGTAGGTGAAGAAAGCAATCAATTCCAGCAGGATCACCGTTGATTGGTCTAAGAACATTTTGAAAATCTTCTATAGTTGTTCTGAATACAACTTGATGAGCTTTATGAAATGGTACTTTTATAGTTTTGATAGCTTAAACCGTGTGTCCAAAACTCCCAAAATACTATTTCGTTTTTCATTTCGACCGGATCATTTGTGAAATTGTACCTCAGATGAAATAATTTCAATTGAATCCTTACGTAAGTGTTGGAGTTCGATGGTAGGAATACTTCTGATATGTTTAGCTTTTTCTTGTAGAGGCTCGATTATGTACTCCAAGACAGCGTTCATCCTTTGAATATGCTAACCCTTTTCTGAAAGATACAAAAATGCTACTTATCTTATGAAGGATACACCGATTTAAATCTGGTTATAGCTTCCAATTACCAACGTTGCCGGCCATTGTGCACACTTCTTTCACAAAAGTTTTTGTAAGATCTTTTTCTCTCTGAATGTAGAGATTCTGCTTCGACTTAGATGTTAGAGAAATCATCGGTTCGTGATTTCGCAATAACGTGTAGCTCTTACTGATAAAAATTGATATAATTGCACTACAAAATCTAATGCGTAGAGTTCCGATGGAAGTATTTATCTCTATTTGAACACAGCTTTCAGTGTTTCTATGGATATAGCATTTTATAATGTAATACATACGTTTCTACAAGAATTTTCACACAAAATAAGAAGATACAAAACATAAATAAAAGATTTTGAGTTGAAATGAATTGATATGGACAGTGAAAATTGAACCGATTCTGGTAGTTTGAATTAGTATTTCTTATAACTTAAAGACATGCCTATGGATGTCCTTTTAATTTAATTTAATATTAAGTGTTTGACGTGAATAAGATATCATTTTATTTTGATTTTATTTCTTTGACTCAAAGAAAAATCATATAAAATTCTTTGTTGTACTCAGGATCTTAATCCGAAAATCGACTGTGTTTTATGTTTCTCTGCAGACAATACTGCTCTATCTCAGATCATAAACAAAACCTTTAGAATACTCTTTGCACCTTATGTGCTAAAAATTTAATTAAGTGAAATTAAAAGCAAAGGTCCATCCCTAATGTTAATATGACGATGCGAAATTTAAATAATCTTGATGTACTGATTTTCTAATTGATATCTTAAAACTTATCGAAGACAAGAAATTCACTATTAGAATCGATTAGTTTTTCACATTTGAAAGTCTGTGAGCAAAAACAGAACATATCGTGAGAATCAGCTCGTCGAGCTGTATAAATTGATAAATATCTCATTCAAAACTGAGACTGACATCTGAGGATGTTTCTCCATGATACACAGCTTCGTTGCGAAGAACTCAACTAATATTGTATAATCAAAATATACTGAATAAGCAACCAGAAAATGTATCCCGATATCATACCAAAACTACATATATAAAATAAGATCAAAGATGACCAAATTCTTGTTCTGTATTCGATGTTTTTGTTCGGTTGTCCTTTAAATAACGAAGGATTTTTAAAAAAAGACGTTGTGTTTCTTGACAACGAAACGTTGAAGAATACTGGTATTCGTAAATTATTGATTGTTTTTTACTTTCATTTCTATTATTTCCGTTTCTCCTTTTTTTTATGTTGCTCCATGTGTCAAGGTATATATTTCTAAGTGATTTTATTAAAATTAAATCACGCGATGGATCTCTTCTATAGGAAATCTTTATGTTTTTATACACTTATTCATCTTGGCTCCTATGTTGACCAAATCCGTACTATTAAATATTATCATAATATACTAAATGTTAATGATACAAAAGAAAATATTTTAGAATATTGACATTTTCTTCATTTGATCAATATCCCATATAAGAAAAATCAGCAAATACATAAATGTAATCGACTTTGAGAGTAATTAATCGATTCAAATCGATTTATTTGTATAATCGATTCGAAATTAATGTTTTTTTCGCCGATTATTATCAATTTCTTCTATTAAAATCAAATAAAATCGATTATTACCAACTGTAATCAGTTACAATCAATTTTCAGGGATAATCAATTATAAACAATATTTGATGATTTTTTTCTCGTCTTATATCAGTTGCAACTAATTATAATCTACTAAAATCGATTAGATTGTAGAACTGATCGTAACCATGAATTGAAAAATCGGCTGAAATCAGATGAAACTGATCACTATCTACTATAATCAATTATAATCATCCCCAGGTGAGCAAAGGACGGGTAAAAAGACTAGTCGTATTTCTAGTCATGACGGGATGATAGTCCTAGTCTTTTTCTCAAAAAGTCCTAGTACATGACTAGTCTGGAATTCTCTGGCGTCCTCAATGTACATCCTGACTATCTAGTAGTTTAGCGTCAGTGTTTTTGTCATGTCTAGTCATTTTCGCAAATCAGACTAGTTTTGGACTAGTCCTTAGTCGATGAAAGATTGACTAGTCATGTACTAGGACTTTTTGAGAAAAAGAGTAGAAATGTTATCCCGTTCTGACGTCCGTCCAAAATGTATTTGGAATGGAAAAAGTAAGGACATCTGCGATAGTACATCGGACGGGTTATGATGTTGTATTGTGTGCTGGACGAGTCTGGACTAGTCTAAATATAAATATTTAATTCAGAAGATTAGATTTGAACATGCACACAATATATCACTTACCCATCGCTCAGCCTATTGAGCCACATTATTAAGAGATCAACTTGTACATATTCATCGTCATTCTAAGATGTTCTTAAATACAATTTTGCTTCGCTTTTCTCCAAGTTTTAGTACTAATACAAGAAACTTATTATACATTACAAGATTAGTTGGATATGATTTTTTAATGTTAATTTTCGAACTTTTTATTTTTTTCTAAGAAAATTTCTTTTGACTGCTAAGGTCTTTTAAAAAGTATTTAAAAAAAATTAAATACAAAGATAAAATTAAAAAAATTAAAATTTTGAAAATTAATTTTTTTTCTTATGATTTAAATTTATTTTGTACCTCGATTTTTGCAATTTAAATCTGCGAATAAAGTAAAATTATTCGATCAAAATCTGTTTTTAAATTTGAATTTAAATAACTAGAAACTCATCATTGAACACAATGAAATGACCTTTTAAAAACTATTAATGTTTAGAGACTTTTCTTATTTTTTTTTGTCGTTTTTTACAAGAGAAAAATCACCCGTGATGACATTCTCTAATAATATTAATTTAATAACTGTGGATAATATTTACAGTCGTAATGTAGTAGATTATATTTGACAATTGATCATAGACAAAAAGTTGCATCTTCACACAAGAATGTATGATAAGTTTATAATGTATATTTCTATTACTCTAGGTAGAAGACAAAAATACACACTTTATTACCACTATTATCGACGTACACTGTAAATGTTTAGAGTTTTACTTTCAAAATTCCTCTGTTTGATTGAATAAATTAAAAGAATAATTGAAATTTTTTTGTAAAATAATGTGTAAATAATGAAATTAAAATATTCCAACTGTAAAACTTAATAACAATGTGGAAGCAACTCTTTAGCAAACTTTCATGATAACATTAGTTTATGCTAAGTAAAAGATAGATAATGAATTGACTGTTATTCTCCTGTCTGATCTATGTTTTAAACGCATTTCATTATTCGCTGGTTGTTATTAACAAGTTACACAAATACTGAAAAATATCCTGCTTTTTATTCTGTTTTTTTTTCGTTTCATCAATGATCAAGCTTAAAGGAATTAGCTTGAAAATTTTATTGAATCAAACTAATTGTTCAGAAGTTTGGGATTAGTATGGATCGAGATTGATAATACATTTTCAAAAAAAAAATAATTATAACTTGCTCGTATGACGGTTCTGATTAGTCTTGACTATTCATTAAGATGTTTCAGATCAGTAAAAGTCACTTGTACATAGTTATTTTTTAATCGTCTAGTCAATGAATGAGTGTTATTTTGATATTTAGACTAGCTAAATTGACGTTAGTCTATTGTTGCGTCATAGCATATCGTCAGGATACATCGTCAGGTATTGATGATTGCCGGATCGAATGTTCGAATCCATCTTTCCACTTTTTCTTCTACTCTTCAGACTAGTCTGGACGTGATAAACAGACAAAACAGACTAGACGTGACAGAGTTCTCGAACGTTTTAGACTAGTCCAGAGGTGATTGTAGGGCACTTCTCGTAAACATAGCTAGTCTGAACGGATAAACAAGACGTTTCAGACTGATCATGGCCGATATTAAGGATACCTTTGACTAGTCATGTCGCATGTTCCCACTATTTATTTTGCTCACTTTGGATATTTTGATTTTTTTATAAAAATCAGACTAGTCTAGATGTATATTAATGTCGATTTATGTAGTTAGACTAGCCTTGACTAGTGTAAAAGACGTTTTCGACTTGACGTAGCAGTTTTTATAATGCTCGGACTAGTCCAGACGCGAAGACATGTCATTTTTCATCAACCATTCTAGTCTTGACTATTGCTCGAAATAGTTCAAACTAGTCGTGACGTAGTGTCATAAACTTTGCGACTAGTCCTAATATGGCAATATGACGCGTATTATAAACTGGACCAGACATGACGACCAACATTGACGTTTCCGACTGGTCATGACAGCTGACTTAGACGTTTCAGACTAGTCATGACTACTGGCATGGACGTTTCGGACTAGACATGTCGCCCGTCCTATTGACTTTTTTGCTCGCCTGGATCAGACTAGAAGTATGTTCAATTTCCGAAACAGTAAATTACGGGAAGGAGAGAGGCCTTAGGTCCACAAAATGTCCTCCTCTTCTTTATGCGACTGTGACCAGCAGCAACACAACAAGGGTATATGAAGAGGTACAAACCCTTTTAGTAATTAAAAATTTTGAATTTTTTCCAGCTACAATAGTAGATTTTTTTCTGTATTTCACTTTTTTCTTGCAAGATTTTGCTTTGAATACTCATTTACATCCTATAATCTTATTTACACTCGGCTAATATTTGGCCCTTCGCGCGACTATTGGCTGTGACCATAACCAAAACAAGCTAGAATTATTGAAAGCCTAGAAAGAAACAGTGGTCTTGAAATACAAAGTTCGCTGATTTCTCCTTGTTGAAAACTCATTGAGTTTTAGATCTCAAAAACAGTCAGTTTGGTGCGACATTTATTTAACTTTACATTGAGATGTATTTCAGTGTGAATCAGCAACATGCTATTCGTATAATTTATTAACTATTACTTCGAATTATTATATCAATATTGTAACAATCTGTACTATACTTTTAAACATATTTTTCAATCAGTATAATATGTGATTTAAAAATAGAATTATACACTATGTTATTCTCAATTTCTTTATCATGAAAAAAAAATCGCACTCTACACACAGCATGCATAGTTTTCATCAGTACTGTTTGTTTGTTTATGACAGTATGTGCATAAGCACGAAGTAATGGCAACAGTTTTATATACACAGAAACGAAAAAGAAAAAGAACTGAAGTTGTCATCTCATCTATAATATTTTGTCATTTGTTTACACAACTCATTCCTTCTTAAAACATGCCTTTCATATAACAGAATATAATATTCGATTTTCATTTAAATTATACACATAAACACATGGCTACATCCATCGACGTTAATCCGCGCTTGAAAGAAGGCATTCAAGACGAACCAAAACAGGCGCTTCAACCGATATCTGGATATGAAGATGAACCACTCTTGTCTCTTGAAGAAGCTTGCAAACCATTGGAAAAAATAATTGACAAAGAACTTCAACAAAATATCATGATTGCGAAGATGAATTCGACGGAACCAGAAGATGGATTGAGTCAAGATGAATCCGCTTCTATTCATTTATACACCATGGAATGGAACGTACATGGAAATAGTCTTTATGCAGTGCTCAATCGAACATTACGTTTGGCTGATCGTAGAAACCTTCAGCCATGGTTCAGATACTTAAAGTTGTTCCTTACAGCATTCTTCAAATTACCGTAAATAATAAATATATACAACTATATGAATTTATTTTGTGTTATTTTAGGCCATCAGAATATCGAACTGTTTGGCGTGGTGTTCCGGAAAATCTCAGTCTTCTTTATCCGAAGGGAAAAAAGTTCACTTGGTGGGGAATAAGCTCTTGCAGTTCATCAATTAGTGTACTCGAATCTCCACAATATGCTGGAACTTCAGGTATACGAACAATGTTCTCTATTGAGACCAATAATGGCAGGCTCATTCGATCGCATTCATATTTTAAGCATGAAGACGAAATTCTTCTACCTCCAGGTATATATCTTGAAGTGATTGATACGTTTAGTTCGGCTGACGGTTTAAAGATTATTCATGTTCGGGAAATTCCGCCGCCATATAAAATGCTTGCAGATCCTTTTGATCTTAGTGAATTAAATCAAGCCTTACCACAATCGAAGTCACTAGCAAATACACCAAACTCACAAAAAAAGCAAGTAAAGGATTCATCAGTAAATATTCCA
>JAJEKB010020781.1:434315-453885 GCA_022393335.1 Macrotrachela quadricornifera
CAAACTCACAAAAAAAGCAAGTAAAGGATTCATCAGTAAATATTCCACCGCAATCATCTGTACAATCGAAGTCACCAGCACATACACCAAACTCACAAAAAAAGCAAGTAAAGGATGCATCAGCAAATATTCCACCGCAATCATCTGCACAATCGTCTTCTGAAAAAGGCAAGTTCATTCTATCTGAGAAAAGTGTTGAGTAGTAGTCAGACAATTGAAATATCAGGCTTTTTCATTTATCTAATTGTTATACTGAGTTAGAGGAAATATACTAGATTGTTTTCTAATTAATAGAAATAAAGTTTTGTTTGAGTTGTTCTTTTTCAAAAGTTCTTCCATCGACAAAAACGTAAAGATGAATATAAGATTTTGACCAAAAGACGAGATATATATATAGGCTGATAGAGACAGATCTCATCTATCCAGCAGGACATACAGTAATCTATTCTGTTGCGCACTAATATTGTCAATAGATGGTGCTGCAATCGGTGCTTAGCTCAAGTCAGCTCGTACGCGCACTTACTGTCACATGTACATACAGTGTGCGCATTACTATATTTTTTCGTGTTTAGACTATAGGTTCCACGAAAAGAATTGATCAATATCTGCCTACATTCTAACTGTTCATTCAAAAATATATTTAGAAAAATCAAACTTTATATGAACCAATTTTTTTTCTTATCAATCTATTAAAAAAAGTTATTTTAACGATAGAATATAATAATAAGACTATAAAAGAGAATGATCATTGTAATAAATACACCGTTTATTTTCGTTCAATCATTTTCAAAAGAAATCTTATTTAAAAAAAAGGTTCTAAATGTATTTGCATCACATCACAAACAAAGAAATGTTAGATAAACGATGCTCAACAATAGGATAAAAATTTCGTATACATTTTTATCGAATTATAATATGTAGAATATGGGTAAATTCATTTTAAAAATATTCAATCAAAGATTGCCATTAGTTCCAATAGAATAATTTTTAAAATTTTAATAAATCGAAATAATATTGAATAAAATATTCTAATTAATAGAGAAAAAATAATTGTACATAAATATTTTAATTTACTGAACAAAAAAATCACAAATTTTATTCTGTAATAATAGTATCTAGTGTGGCCAAATTAAACGATATAATTAAGCTTTATAATAATTTAAATTTCTCCTCTTAACGAGCGTCTTTTTTTGTAATTGGACTGTTTCATGTGCTGGTGAGAATGACATACAGGCATTGAATATGACAAATTGGTACATATTAGTATGCGAATGTAATGTGTACGTGGGATGCGTATACTATTTGTGACATACGCAACAACATAGATACAACCTTTGTTAGCGCCATTTCTGCATATAGACGACTTCTTTACTAGACACCTTATTTCTTATTCAAAAATCGATGCGTAACTTAAAATAGCCTTTAACTGTTCTACTAGCAGTTATTTTCAATGCACCAATTCTGTTTGGTAAATTTTAACAGTTTTGAATATTTTATAGCTAAATATATCAACAATTGATCTCTTCTCTGTAAGGCATACGAAATTAAACCCTTTGTTTAGAAAAACTACAACTCATCACACCAACAAATAACTCAGTATATTCTAGTAAACAGCTTGGATGTCACGGACGTGCTTGTGCTAAATGTGGTCTTTGTCGAGACTGGTATTGGCATCAAGGTAATCCTAGAAAGACTTATACAAAGCGTGATGATGCTGCTTGTACTCGCCGTCGTTATATGGTTTATCCTCGTACTGTTTATATGGAGGAGTATTATAAGGATCGTGGTGCTGATTATTATCATGAACATTCGGGTGATACGGATCCTGGTCTGTGTCAATGTAATGACAATCAATCCTAAGTTTTGGCAACTCTTATAATGATTTGTAGTTTTCAATTTTTTTGAAACAAATAAACCATTTGAAAATTTTAATTTTTTGTTGCTTTTACATAATGTTACAATATGAAGACAATAAATTAGTGAGAATATCACTATGAGAACAAGAGATTAACTACGAAACTTGAATTGAGCGCTTTTATGAAGATATTTACTTTTCATATTAAAGTTCAAAGGATAGAGAAGTTTCATGATTGTGAATACTGTGTCCATGATTGATTTGAAACTTTCGGTAAAGTATAATTTCAGTAGTTTGAATTATCTTTCATGTTAATAGAGATTTTTATTCTGAAACAGACAATTGCGGTGAAAATTGGATTCAAACGGATTTGATACTTTATTTTGAAAATTTTGCAATTCTGTATATCCACTATTAATAATAAAATATTCAGTACCAATCATTATAGTAGCAATAGGATGAGGGTGAAGGATTAGTAACAAAAAGAATTCTGCCTTAACTAATTTGCTTTTTATTTAATTTATTTTATTGACAAAAGTATACATGGCGTTTCTTTTCATTTCTTCTTCTTCCTTTGTCGAGGCAAACCATTTTTACTATATTTTGAAATAAATAGCTAGATCTCTGCTCGTGATTCTCATTTGTTGTGGTCAACAAAAAACAGATTTCGTATAATAATAATAATCATCAGATTCTTGTCTTGGCCATTGTTATTGTTTCATTTGAAACTCGCTTTTCTTCGTTATTAACCGTGTGGCATGGTGTCGTACGAAAAGCGCGCAGACGTCTTCTTGGTTTCCTGAATAATGACAGTAAACAGCTTGACTTATTACTGAAAAAATATTCGAAAACAACTTTAAATGTCAATATTAAACGATTTACCTTTATAAATAAAAATCGACAACTGTTTCAGAACATCATGTAAAGTACACAGAATGATCATCAAAATTTTTCTTTACGACTGATAAATCAACATTTACTTACATTTAGAATGCAGTATCAAATTTTTCTATTATTTTTATCAATGCTTTCCTTTTACATAACGATCAACGAGCAATCAGACATTAAAGCTACAAAGTAGTTTAAAACACTTCGTTGCTAGTTTTTTACTACAATTAATCGAACAAATTGCTCTACTCAAACATCATTAAATCATCTGCAAAGTTGATTTTGTATAGTATTGGTTAATGCATCTATTATAGAATAGATGCTTAATAAGTATGTTAAATTTTTTTATTATATTTGCATCATTAATGGTTATTCGATTTATCATCAATTAAAGCAACATATTCCTTAATTATCGAATAACCTTACTTCAATATTCTGTATAAATTTTGTTTCTTTATTAAAGATGTGCACGAACAATAAGCGTAATAACATCGATCAATATTAAATAGATCAAATATAATTATTCTTTGTCATGATCAAACGATGGTAACAAATGATTTTTCTCATTCCATGAATGTTTAGTAACAATTATCAACTGAAAATCTATTTGAAATAGATATAGTCATTGTGGGACATAAGAAATCTTTTATTTTTCTCTAGCGATGATTTCAATCATATTTAAATCAAAAATTAAATATTGTTCTCAACGGATGCTAGATTTTGAATTCAATTTATTAACAAACCGAAAGATAAAAATAATTATTATCAAGTCAAATTAATAATTACAATCTTATTAATATAAAGGATGGTCTAATCAACGTAGAAATATCAGAAACTACAATTGTTCATCTGAATCAAATTGAAATAATTTACAAAGATATTATTTATTGATAATAATAATTAGAAATACAATTGATCAACGAAGAAAAACAACCATTATCATATTCTTATCCCCTTGTCTGAAAAGTCCGTGCAACTATATCAAAACAGTGAGTTTTAGTCATTTTACTTACAGCATCGTGTGAAAAATGCATCTTTACAAGGATTACCGGCTTTCTGTGTCGATTGCAAGCTTTTTCAGGTTTAACATTTATCTTTGTTCAAGTTGAACATCCCAGGACATTCACAAATGCTGAAAATATCCATACATTACCATAAATTGTATAAGGGCCTTTTCCAATACACTTCTACGTGTCAATCTTATCTTACTTACAGTTTTCATGGCTGTTAGCGATGACAAGTGTTCTCACTATCGTTTCTCTTTCTCCTTTTCCATTCGCATAGTGTTTTGTGCCTCTTTATTTAATGTTCTGTTTTTCGAGAGAAAATGTTGTCTTTGATACCATTCTTTCTCTCTTTTTCTCTTTGATATATGTGTGAGTTTTGTTATGCTTGGAGGTCAGTTCCTTTTTCGTTTCTTTTTTTCATATACACTCATTGCTCATTGGAGTTTCTCTCTCCCTCTTGCAGACGGAGTTCAGATCATCTCACAGAAAGAGCTCACAATAACTGTGTTTATTTATCTTTAAAATATGTCGAACATCGAACATCGAGCAGTTATAAAATTTTTCAGTCGGAAGGGACTGAAAACTGTAAGTAAGATACAATAGACAGGTAGAAGTGTATTGGAAAAGGTCCTTATACAATTTATTGTAATGTGTGGATATTTTGAGCATTTGTGAATGTCTTGGGGCGTTCGACTTGAACAAAGATAAATGTTAAATTTGGAAAAGCTTGCAACCGACACAGAAAGCCGGTAATCCTTGTAAAGATGCATTTTCCACAGGATACTGTAAGTGAAATGACTAAAACTCACTGTTTTGATATAGTTGCACGGTAGGGGATATGATGCTCATCGGACAATCCTATGAACTTGAACTATATCTTCTATATAGTTAAATCTCCACTATCGGTATTGTGTATATGCGTTACCCTGTTCTTTCTTTTCTCTTTCCTTCGTCTTCTTCTATGTAATACTATACTTTTTGTAACATGAGCATAATTGGAGGATAGAGTAGTAGAGTAAACATCATATACTGAGAAAAAAGGTAAAGTTACTTCTCCAGTTTGTCATTATAATCACAATAAAATAAATGTTGCACCAATAACGAACGTCCTATTCTCTTTTAAAACTTATTATAATAGATTTTTCTAAATAAATGTATTACGGCAGAAGATATTTCTTATAAGATAAAGAATGTTTAATTTCGTTTCATACTATCATTTCGATATTAGTTTTACTCTAATCAGTCTAATATCATGCTTTTATTTTGTTGTTCTCAGAATAGAAAAAAAACATATGAAAAAAGAACGGTAAATAAACAGTAACAAAGTGATTAATAAAAATAATTTATCTTCGCTTTATTCTCATATTCAAATTATACACTTATTCTATTTATATATATCGAGTCATCTATATAATTACCCACATACCTTTGCTTATATAGGTAAATAATGATGATTCATATAATACAAAAAAATATTATGCATCAATCACTATGCCTACACGATAAGAAAAAATAGTTTTGTCACATTCTATATATTAAATCAATGAAAAAATCCACGTTGTGCACACAAAAGTATACGTTTCACACAGTTTTATTCGCACTGTTTTTCATCAGACTTTGATTATGCAAATCTTTTGTTTTTCTTTCTTCTATTTGATGTAAACTAATTAGCGTCGTTTTTAGTAGATTTCACGACTAATCAATTAATATATTAGGAAAAGATCTAAACATCAAATTTTAAAATATTCGTAGAAGGTTCTCACTATTGTTTGATTCGAACAATATTTTATATTATTGATCGAACTATTCTATTTCCTTTAATATTCGTAATATATTTGATTAATTCATTTTCACATGAAATTTTATTGACAAGACAAAAACGATTAATTGTTTAAAGATTAAAGTTTATCATAAATTAATTTATATTTCCTACGATTTTCAACATATCCTTCATATAGATACAAGTAATACCAAGAACTTCGTTATATACCTATTGTTGGTTTTTTTCTGAACCTTTTTCATTCGCTGTAGTTTATTCATTGTTAGTATAGACAAAGACATGAAAGATCAATTTTAGATTTATATTTAAAAGCACTCTTATACATCCGATTTAGATTATACAATGGAAGATTTTTCATCAAATCTCGATAAAAATAAAGATTATTCCAATGCTGAACCAATTGAATCAAAAGTTAGTCCACCTAATATAACCTGGCAACATACATGGCCATTTAATGAAACACATAATGCTCTGAAACAATCTCTATTTGCAAGAATTCCAAACGAAATCATGTTACGCATATTCAAATTATTCTCTGTACCTGATTTATGTAATGTATCATTGGTTTGTCGACGATTTAAAATGATTGCTGATCAAGATGAAATTTGGATATTGAAATGTAATTGTGAGTATATACATATTTTCTTCATTTAATTATATTTGTAAACATTGTTAAATAGCATCGAAAAAATTATATTCAAAATCATTCAAACAAACTTATCTTGATTGGATTTATATGAAATGTTTACGCAATGCAAAACTACGGGTAAAGCGTAGATATACCCAACTTGCATGCGATGTAGTTTCACTACCTGCATATCCTATTCGACCGATTGATAATCAACCGTTTGAAACTATTGGTGGATTTCATCAACATCCAAATTTATCATCGTCTATGTAAAAATTAACTTCTTTTGTAGATTCATTAAGATTGTCTCTTCTCTGATGGATCATTTTTTCTCAAAAGAAAATAATTTTTCGGACAAGTATACAAAAAAGATTGCCTAAGATTTCTACCTTTCAGTTTTTCTTAGAACTAATTTTTATGTCGATGATCAATCTTTATGAAAAATTATAATGATTTTTCCAGATTTCAGAGATTTTGACGTTTTCAAAATTGAGGCGAACAACTATTTAAAAAAAGTCTTTTTCTTCATCCAAAAAAGATAAAATAGGCGTCTTTCAAATAGAATAAGTCCAACAGTTGTGAAAAGTTGCAGAGAAGAAACAATCTTAAGACAGGTCTGATAGGTTATTTTGTCAATTTTTAGGACTATTGAATTATCAGTCGATATTGAAAAAATAGCCCAAGAACTTATTAAATTACTAGAAAAAGCGTCGGAATTTCAACAACAATGGCAACAACCATCAACTGTAAAACATATGATAACAAGATATTATAAATTTATGCAATTGAAAGCATCTCATTCATCAAATATTTTACTTATTCCAACTTTGGATATTGAAATCGTTTGGCAAACACATCTCTTACGACCAGCAATGTATCAAGCTGATTGTCTTCGTTTGTTTCGTCGCGTTATTGATCATTCATTATTAATCTCTGATATTGAAAAATTCTTAAAAGATCAAGCATTTCAAGATACATGCCAATTATATGAACAACAATTTGGTCAAAAATATTGTCCATTACCATCAACAAATACAAAAAACAATGTTGTATCAAATGTACATCTCAATACTAATCCTACTTATTCTTATTGGGATAAAACTCATTTTAAGTTCTCATCTGAACAACCTAATGATTATGAAAATCCTTTTTCATTTACCGAAGGTGAATTAATCATGGATGGTAAATGGCTTGATTTATGTAAACAATTTATGTCAAAAGCATTAACAACAGCCCCTCTTCACGACGATCATCGTACATGGTCAAGCGGAATTGATCTGCAAGCTGGAGCAATCAATCGACTAAAAAAATCATATGAACGATTTTTATATATAGCAGCTAAATATCCTTTAAAAGATGGTCACGAATTCATACGTCCAACATATGCGGTAAAATATTCAACATTATTATTTATACTTATTCAGATTTTTCTAGATCGATATTATGTGGCATTCTCATATGCAAGAACCATTAAACTATATTGCTGACTGTATTCGAATTGTTGGTTATGTCATCTATCATTCACCGTGGCCAATCAATGAAGATGATACAAAGAATAACACATGTATTCAAGCGAATAAATTTTGGAAAGATGAATTTAAAGTTGATTTAATGATAGATCATCTATTTAATACAATTGATAATGCACTCGATGATATCTAATATATCTTGCATTCAGTAAATGTTTAGATTTTTTTTCTCAATTAGCCACGAATAAAATTTTATTTCAATCAAATAAACTGGGGAAATTTTGCTAAACATATGAATTGCACTTACTATATACATATTATATATGCGATTGTATGGTTCAATTATTCAAAAAAAGTTCTTGTTTCCGAAATCTTGTACATTTTTATTATTTCATCTAAACTAGAGTATCTGTAGAGTGAGAAATAGATCATGAACAATACTTCTAAAATCTCCATAATAATCATGTATTTAAAATGTAATCGTAGAAACTTCGTGTCTATTGAGAAATGGAAAAAAATTGTATAGTGATTTTTATTTTTCATTTTTCTTCAGTTTAAGTTACACAAGAAACAACAAGAAAAGTTTTCATTTAATCCTCACTAAAGGATACAATCACTTTATAAATACGATTTTTTGTGCTCTTCACAGAATTGAATAAGAATTCATGACATAACACTTTCTATTCGTTGTTTATCGCATTGATCAAGTCTTTACATGTAATTGGTCGTTATAGAGTAACTTCTACCTTGTGTAGAGATCACAAGTTTTCTATTGCATTGATATCACAGGACTTCAAGATGATCAGGGTAGAGTTACAACTTAACGAGTAGATTTTCAGCTTCTGGTATACTTTCATTCATATTTAGGATCTCTGTCATTGAATAAAAACTACAGAGATTGTCCGAAGTGTGGATGAACAGAAGGAAGAGCTTTTTGATAGATTCTGTGGCAAAAAATTCACTGTTAAAGTTGTTTTAGAAACAAAATACTTGCCCAAATCTCTTTGATCATAAACAGCCTGAAACTTAATACGTTAACTTCCGACAGTTCAAAATAAATAGGCTTTTTATATTGTGGATATGGTATCATTTCAAAACTGTAATGCATCTACAACAGCATAAAATTAAAATAAATTATTTCCTTGACTGGAGGATCATATGAGGAAAAAAAACAGTTTGTGTGTTTGTATCAGAGTCAAGAAATCGAATGGTATCATTATTCTTGAAAGTTTTCAAATAATGTTCTTTTGTTAGAAAAGAGGCTTGTCGAAAAAAATAACGATTTTGGTAATGAGTAAAATTTCATTGAATTGAAGTACTGATTGGGACAATATGACATAAAGTTGGTAATATCGCTGCGAACTCTTCCAATTGGTTTTTGATAGATTTTAAGAAGTGAACTATTCTAACCGAATTTCAATTTTAAAAAGTAGAAAACGAGACAACATGCAACTTCATGAGGTTCGCCAATAATGAGAGTCATATGTGATATGAATTTCTTAAAAAAACTACCAGGTAACTGGTAATGGCAGAAGTTATTCGTTACTTTTCTGGGCAACTTCTTGAAAAAGAAGAAATATGACTTCTATTTGATGAAACATTATCAAAACATCATTAAACAAATTTACAAGTCATCGAGTAACTCCTCAATCAAAGAAATAATTTGTTTGTCATATTCGGTCGAACGGAAATCATATTTCGTCATTTCAAGAAGTTACTCAGAAAAAGTGATGAGTAACTTGTGCCGTTGCTAATTACCTGTTAACGGTAACTTCCTTTCTCTAGTTATAAGTGAAGAAACCGATACTGGTGTATTACCTCGACGAAGGGAGGATTGGACAAAGTAAAATAAGCTTGCTTTTCACCGAGTCAAAAGAATATCAGCTTAAAGATTATTACTCAGTTATTTTCGATATATAGCTTTTGTCCAATTAGATTTTCAAAACCTGAGCTTTGAGGCGAACAGTATTTTGTGGTTTTATCTCTCATTGAATCAGATTTTGAGGAACACATGTACCTAGATATGCGTCATTTGTAAAAAAAGAAGTAACCAATATTTCACAGATATGCCTTTGCCTGTTTATTTTGAGTTAGCGAAACGTTAATGAGTATGATTCTGGATACAATAGAACGATTTCATGTGAGAGCAAATTTCAACATGGAAGTGACTAGTCGCTGTTTTCTATAGTTTTTTCATTATCTCTCAACGGTTTTTGAGCAAGAAAATAAAATGTTATTGGTATATGCTCATTTCATATTAGAAACAAAAAAGGCAGGAGTGTAGTTGAGCACGGCAAGGACAATCGATTGCGATCTGTGCTCCATGTTGTCATGCAAAGGGCTTAATAGAAAGTTTAAAGATGTATTCGGCACAGTTATCAGAGCAGAATTCAGCGATCGACAAGAGATAATGATAAAAAGAATTTAGTCGAGAGCTAAGCTATTCATAGCAATTAGTGTTTATTTGTCTTGTAGTCTTAGTATACTTGATAAAGCATACAATTAAACTTGAAAGGAACTGGTGCTTTTCCCATGGTCTATACCCCCTCGCGAGATTTCTTTCCTTTCAGTTATTTTTTTGTAGAGACTCATGTGAAGATACAAGATCATTAAACCAGAACGTGGACTTTTTTGCTGTTAGCAAAAAAACTGATATTTTAAGAAAGAGTGAATTTCCATATAAAATACCACAAAAACAGTTAATATTTTGAGGTTTTAGTTATTGAAAATTGCTTTTGATGGGAAATAAACACGATATTCAGAATCAGCGTGCTAAAATCTACCATAAACTTTATTTTTTAGCGTGAAACATTTGCATTAAAATTTTTCCCCTACTCCCCCTCAGCGTTTTTACTTGATAATTTTTACCTGTACCCCCCTACGGGACGAAATTTTGATGGAAAATGTTTCGCGTTAAAAATTAAAGTTTTTGGTGTATTTTGACATGCCGATTTTGAATATGATGTTTATTTTTCATAAAAAGCAACTTTTGACAACGAAAATTTTAAAAAACTAGCTGTTTTCTGATATATTTTGCCTCTTAAACTCTGCCTCTTCAGAAGTTTGAATCCTACTAATAAAGATTGACATAGTTTTTTTGCTTTTCTTTTTTTATTTGATAGATTTTATAAAGTTGCATTTGTGGTGAAAGTTTCACTTTTTAGCTGCAAGTCTTTCTGAAGTTATAGATTAAACAATGTCTGTCGTACGTTGAAAAACAAGTGTTAAAAAGAGAATTTTTTATGATAGGCAGTGGCCGCCAGGATAGTCATTGAATAAGATGATTTTAATTTTATTTTGTAGAGAACATTCAGTTGTATATATAGTAAACATTTGGTTATTATTCATGCAACTATGGATAAGATATAGGTCTTGACATAATAAGGGAATAAATACCCATTCATGATGATCCTTCTCCTAAAATATTGATTTTTTTCCTAAGACTAAAAAAGTCCACGTTCTGGTTTGTTGATCTTGTATCTCCACATGAGTCTCTACAAAAAAATAACTGAAAGGAAAGAAATCTCGCGGGGGGGGGGGGGTATATGCACCAGTTCCTTTTCATTGAAAAATATCATCGTGGTCAAAATAAAAAAAAAATCGTCGAAAATCTTATCTTCAACGTAAAAGAAAGATTATCAACAATACCTTTTCTCCAACATAATTTATTTCATTGTTAATAATAGAAATACTTTATCATTCATTTTCGTTCTTTGGTTGGTCATAAATCTCTATGTTGATATCTCTGCTTATTCATGACACATTTCAACAACGAAAAATGTAATGAAATCAAACATTGATTACAGAGAAAGATCTAGAAAAGAAATCATTTCCTTATATTTATTTAGCATGCTCACAGTACAGAAATACCATTAAATATACGTCATAATATATTCTTAAGAATTGTATTTGTTGCAAATGTCTTGATATTTTGCGTAAATCTAATATTGAATAAACGCAAGAGAGAAGAGGAAATATAAGGAGGCAAAGGAATTGATTAGAAAACATTTAGACATTATAAAAAAAAAACTAAAATCGTTTGAATTGATCCATGACGAATGAAAAAAATTTTAAACTTTCATAAACTATTTCGGAATACACTCAATGATTTGTATTTAAATCCGTAGTGGTTTCATGTAGGAAACAACTGCGTATATTTAATCAATTTCATTTTACGTCTTTTCCGAAGAGAACAAATGAATAAGAAATAAATATTCATTATATTTACATACTTTGACATAACAACGCAATTTGATCATTTTTTTCCAGGAGAATATCGACGTAAAAAGAAGATGTGTTGCTATTAAATAGCGTTGTTTTTACTGCGTAGAAAAATATTCGGATAACGAGTATTCAAGTATATAAATATAGATGGTAGTCCATTTGATTTTCATTTGTAAAAGTGCAAAAAAGAGGTAAGTCATTGGTTAATCTATTTCAAAAGATTTTTACATACTATACAACACACTAGTTTGTCATACATTCACTAGATTATCATATATTTCGGTATTATTTGTATTCTTTACTTTATGAAATAAATCTTATTACTAAGCCATCTATTTTAGAGAGCAAACCCGTTAAAAACTAAGTCTTTTTTTAATATAATACTACTGTATGTTTTTCAGATCATAATATGAACAAAAGTGCTATTTTATTACTATTATTGTATGTTTTCATGCCATGTGCTGCATATCATGCATCAGCAGTGATAACAATTAATGCAAGATCATCCGATATATTAACTGCTCTGAAACAAGCAGCGCAAATATTAAATGTACCACAACCAAGTAAGTTCAAATTCCATTATTATATCATGTCTTCTTTATTTGATATTTATTTCAGCGAATTGGAATAATTATATGGATTCACCAGCGACAACTGGATCAAGTGGAAATGCTCAAGTTGGAACTTCTACACTTGCTAGTGTCATGACTGAATGGTCAATTCCAGATCAATTTCGTGTTCAAGCAATTCAAAGTGTTAATTTATTAGTATTAGCTGCAACAGAAGGATCATATTCAGCTCAAGCATTTGTTTTTGATACACAATCAGGTGCATCATTATCAACATTATTGGTTGTTACACAAAGGCTTGATTCTCCAATTGATCCAAATTCACCAGTTGCCATTTCTTATGTAACAATTAATTCAAATGCAGCTGTCAAACAACAATATACATCTTATACTAAACGAGATTGTCATACATGTATAGGTAACATATTCGGAAAACGTTGTTGTCATGATGAAATAGTAAATTCACCACGTGGAAATACTCCTGAAGAATTGGAAATAATAAAAAATAAAATGAAATTTGATCAATTTATTTGGTTCAATCAATTATCATTGAATAAACGTGCTTTATTACAAGATATTGACTTTAATCGAGATACTTCTTTATCTGATGCTATTCAAAATTTTCTTTCAAGTGATAATGTCAAAGCTGAAATATTGGCATCATACAATGATTCAATTCTATCAGCATTACAATCTAATATTAGTTCATTAAAATTATCTAGTCAATCATTAAAAATGACAAAGGTAGCAAGTAAAAATCTTCCTACAATACTATCAACATTAGCAAATGATTATGGTTTTCAAGATGTTTATGAAAGTTCACAATTTTCACAACAATTACAAGAAAAAAGATTTTCATATGAAAATCTCTTTACCACTTCAATTGATGATGACAAAAATCATATGAATATCAAATACATTTGGATAGTTGGTCAAACTATTGATAATTTAACTTATTCAATTAATTTTCTTTTTGTCAACATTACTTCTAAAGTATTAATTGACACATTATTATCTAATAATATTGTTAATAATAATAATAAACAACTAAAAATTATACGTATCTCAACACTAACAGATCATGGTGAATTTTTGAATGAATATCTTCCAACATCGATTACATCATGGAAGTCGAAAACAACTAAAATAGCATTGAATATTTTACGTTTTATTGCTGCTAGTGCACTTTATCCACAAAAATATCGAATGTTATCCTATTTCAATATTGAAACAATCTCACCGGATACGAATCTCAATTCGGAATCACGAGCGATCGCGGAAAAAATTATTGCTTTGTCAAAGGCAGTTTCAGCAGCTGCTAGTGCTTGGAAAGATATTGTAACTGCATTGAAATCAAGTAGTTCAACTACCATCACACGAATTGTTCGTTTTGGATTTACATATTTTAATCAAAAATCCACAACTTTGAAAGCAATCAATATACCAGCTAATAGAGCAACAGAATTTATTAATGCACTTGTTATTGATTACAATTTGCCAGTAAAAGGTAGTTTTGCACTTGGTTTAACATATTCCGATGATTTTGCATGGGATCGTATTGAATATCTCTATTCATCATCAATGGATGGAAGTTATCGTTCTGTTACATTGTTCAAAAATGGTGATAGTTTGACAAATACTGCTTCATTTTTCATTGTTGATATTGATGCTAATTGGCAATTAGCACCTGATTTATTAATAATTCAAAAATCAAAAAGTTATCTTGGTGGTATTTTTACAAGCGATAAGCAATCAATCCAAGAAGTACCACATGTTTTAACATTGGATGAAGCTGTAAAATTACAACAATTTTTTATGCTTATGGCTATGAGTAATTTGGCTTCTACATTAGGTGTTAATACAACGCTTCCAAAATTGGATTGAGACAATGCTACATTTGATCGAAAAACTTTTAATAATTTCTTTTAAGAAAGAATTGTATTTCATTTTAATCCAGGTATATTCTTCTTGTAAAATATTTTTTTATGAAATAAATAACGTTCGAATGAAAACAAAGTCTCTTTTATACAATCGTGGACATATAGTAAATATAAAATGGCTATATAGATAATTAACATGATGACTTTTGGTGATCGAAAATTAGATTTTCTACTTCACATATTAGGCATAAGTAAAATTAGTTGTGTTTTGTGTCCATTTCAATTCAATTTTAATACTATTTCTGTATAGAGATCTTACATGATCTCTTCGAATAGAACTACTATTCCCAAAATTTTTAATGCAAAAAATTGATAAAAAGCTGGAAATTCATTATAATAACCACAATTAAGGTCTGATCTGGTAATCTTATTTTTCACCTTTTGTATGTGTGCCTGAGTTTCCTATACATCTTTTGTACACTTTTACCATTTATTTTTCATTAATATAAAATTTGATGTATTGCTTTTCGATTCGTATTTATTTACTATTATAGACAGAACGTTTTGTTTTGTCGTTGCCGTGCGTTTAAAATCTCTTCAAAGATATATTTAATTCATGCTTTTTTTTATAGAATATATCAATAATAGAGCTAGGATGATGACTTTGAGACGGTTTAGGTTCCAAAAATTTCTTGTTTCATTTTATGATGATGGGTGAGACGTAATAAATGACTATCGTTGTTTCTCATATTTTTATCTGAAAAACGGTTTTTTAAATAACAGAATATACTAAGAAATGGAGCCCAAAAAGTTCTACAATCTAGAAATTAGAGTTTATATTAATTATGTACTTTTTTATTTTAAAAACAAAGCCGAAATTCTGTGTGATCAGTTTTTAAGATTGCGAAAAGATTATATGTAGTTTTTTGTTTGAGAAAGCATATTAGATGATAAATTAATGGAGTAAGAAAAACATTTTTTTTTCACCGTGTCAAATATTGATCGCATTGAATCTTGCTTTTTTTTGTAAACAAAAAAATATAGTTTTAAAAAATAAAAAAAAGTTAAAGAATAAAGAAAGATTTCTCTCTCCGATAGCTAAATAGAAACAATAGATCGTATAACAGTATTAATGAATAGTCTTTCTCATCATCAATTACCCTTCAAAACGAGATCGTATTTTAAAAATTTCGTTTATTTGTCAAAAATAGAATAATTCTTTTTTTTATTTACCTTTATTTTTTAGATATCTAAGTTCATATATATATACGATGTTGTATACACTCCGCCTGATTTATGACTGTAAATTGTCGTATATGATGAAAATGCTGCTTGTATGCGGACATAAACGACAAATAACACAATGCATCGAACGTACGTTTATGTTTTTCTTGTCGTTTACAACCGCATACGGTAACATGAAGTTGTAAATCAAGCGGTGTATATACGACAGCGCATTTATGGGCCTGATTTATAAAGATCTTTTACATTTATCTCTACTTGAAGAAAATAAAAGTTTGATTTATATTAATTTTCTATCGTATAGAACAATAAAGATAAATTACCATTTCTATTTGAAACGGCAGTTTTTGTGAAGTTTAAATAAAATAAAATAGTTGCCATGAATTAATGGTTAAGTTGTTCGACACACGCCTATAATGTACTGTGTTCAGACCATGAAACCGTCCTAGACAAGTCACCTACGGTTAAGGTGTCTCAAATGACTCATCCAAAATGATTCATTCGTGCTGATTAATCTTTAGTCAGTATATTGGACGGAAGAAAGTGCAGATATCGTCGCTTTTGAAAAGAAAAAGACGAAAGAACCTGACTACATGTGGAAATTAGTAATAATAACCGCGATCCGCCATAACGGACGATAAGCCTATGAGACTTTATTATTATTCCCTAGACGGGAACGATAGGGTCTAGAAATAGGAATTGTCGGCAACATGGCACAAACGACCAGGTAACTATGGTAAAATTGAACGTATCCTCTGATATTGCTCATTATTTTAATGTTACGTATATAAATACTTTCAAACGACATATAGATACTTACGGCATACCAAAAGTCGTGGCGTCATTATTTTATTTCGTTAGTAGGAAACCTGAATAGATTTTCTATTTTAATATAGCGATGGAGAAAACACTGCTGTAATATTGAAAGAACAGTTAATTTTATATATGTAACAATACAAAAGAAATTTCTCTTTATCTAAAAAAAAAATAATTTTTTTGAAGCAGCGAAAATTATTCGCACAGATTTTTTTTTCTGAAAACAAGAAATATATAATTAAAATAAGTTTTGTTTTGAATATTATAGAGCTTTTCATGTTGCATGTTATGAAGTATTTTGTTTTTCTTTAACGAAGGGTATCAAGTGATGAAATAGGAAAAATGAATCCATCTTGTATAAAAAAAAAGATATTATTTTTGCACGGTTGAAATTGGTCGCTCAAATTTTGTTTATTTTGAACATAACAAGTGGAACTGTAAAATAAGTGATCTTATGTAAATTGTAGAGCTTCTCACGCTGTATCTTGCGATATTTTTTGTTTTTCTAACACAATCTATTAAGTGATTGAAAAATGAAATGCAAAGCATGTCTATTTCATCAAACTTACGTATTAGAGAAATTGTATTCAAAAACAGTTCATGTTGAAATTTTATTATTAAGTTATTAGTTGAAGATCGATCAAATAGCATAGAAAAATAGAGCAGTGTTTTCTCTATCACTATTTAAAAAAAAGAAAATCTTTTCAGGCTTCTTAGTAAGGAAATAAAAATAGTAAAGATTATTTTTTGATTTTCATCAAGTATTTCGGTGTAAGTAATTATTGTGCACATGAAATAAAACAGTTGGCTTTCGCCACTGTCTGTGACGTAGTCTGCAAGGTCAGAAATGCTTAGTTTTTTTTCCTTCATACATGTCTGTTTTTGGTCTCTTTTACCCAGATATACTTGTGATCTGTCTGTTTAAAAATACACTAAAAGAGAGGAAGATTTCTTCTTTTTCTTATATAATAACCATATGATAAAGAAATCAATAATAATCTGTCAATTATGCACTCTTAATTTGTCCTATGAAGGTTCAATATATTCCTTTGGTACAAATTAACAATTTGTTAGTATTGTAGTAACGAAGAATCGCTAATGATAGCAGTTCGTGATCAAATACATTTAGTCCTTTTACTCTTTCATCAATCTGCTATTACAATTAATTACAGTTTAATAGTTATTGCTTCTGTCACAAACATCATACTAAATCGTGTCTTAGTTACCGACTCAAATTAACACATTCAGCATCGAGATTAGATAGGAATCGACCAGTAGCAGCATTTGAACGAAGATTTTTAATTTGCTGGTCTTCATTCATCCATCATTTACTAATATCCATCACCTATCAAAGTGGTAAAACATTGAAAAAAATAACCGAACGTGTTACAACTGAATTTATTATCGCATTCGTATTATGTAATGGTTTCAAACGTATGAGTTATTGTGCTCAAATAATGTAATGATTTTATGAAAAATCATAATTATATCGTCATATTGATAGTTCTAGTGATGCGTAATTGACAAGAATTTGTTTAGAATTCATCAATGGATGAAAGTGACTTCGTGGAAAATTAATACCACGGTTGATTTTCTGCTATTAATCAATAGTAATCGAAAAGCTTCTTGAATGTTGGTCTTGAAAATAACTGATCAGGAACAGGGTTTTCGATAAATAAATATATTACTACACTTGTCTTGAATGTTTATCTTGAATCAATCATCAATAAAGATAGAAAGGTTAACAAAGAGAGAACAATACGCAAATTCATTTTAATGGCAACTTCTTATGCATGAATTGGCCGCTAGTGGGATCATACAGTTAAAAGTATCCAATTATGAGGCAGACTTTATCCTCAAATTCAGTTGTAGTAGCAAGAGACCACTTTTGGATTCAGGAATTGGTTAGAAGGAAGTCGAAAATGGAGACCGACTCGATCCAATATTTCTTCTGTCAAAATCCTCTGCAAACCCATAGGAACAACCATTTAGAATCGCATGTCTTCGACCTGAGTTTGCATATAGAATTTAGAGCCTGTAATCTTTTTGGGGACCGGCTATATTCGAAAATTTTCCAGGAAGACATTGCTGAGTTGGAAGCCGTCAAGTTTTTCCGACATACAATGGTCTATTCAATTTCAATCTGATTTGTAAAGAAAAAATGACAATTCATCTCAAACTGAAATGGGACTCTAAAAAGTCTTCTTGAGCGTGAGGGAGAGGGAGAGTTTTGTGAAGAGGCTAGGTTGGACTTTAGGACCTAATGGGGTTAGTCTCATTCTTAGGTGAGACTATGGTGGGACTTAGCGGTAACATGCGGGACTAGGTGGCATCAGTGAGAATCGAGTTGGTTGGAAGAAGTTGCTGTGATTTTTTTGATTTTTTTAAGATATTAAAAAATTAAAAGTCTTCATAAATTGTCGAAAAATGAAATAAATATTGTTTATTCACTCAATATACCACACCTCAAGAGGCATCTACATCATCCATGACAGGTTCACCATTCAGTGCTTCTCCATGGGCTGACGTGATTTCATTTTTTTGCGTACCAAAACCTTGCACCAAGCTCACCGCCAGATATGCCAAACAACTGCCAAGTACTGGTCCAGCAATGTAGATCCATAAGCTGTGACGTCCATCAGGAGCATTATTTACGATGGCTGGGCCAAGTGTACGCCAAGGGTTCATTGATGCAGTTGATTTCGGTCCGCCGATTAACGACTCAACGGCCAGAACAGAACCTACAGCTATGGCCGCTTGCGAGCCGATGATAGCTGCTTTTGTGGCAGTTTGTAAGATAACAAACACTAGGCAGAATGTTAAAAAGATTTCCCATTTAAAACCATTAGCCACAGTCGATACTACCGTATCCACACTGTTAGTGCCTAAAGATGCATACTCCCCACCGAATAGGCCCCATATAAGCAGTCCAGCAACAATTGATCCTCCAAACTGCGATAACGTGTAAAACGGTAACCAAGTCAGTGGAAAAACACGGCGCATCGTAAATGTGAGTGTCACCACAGGATTGAAGTGTGCACCACTTATTCCACCGAGTGGATAGATTAAAAATAAAATAACTAAACCATTATTAAATGCCGCAGCTTCAGCCGTTAGTAAACCTAGTCGGGATTCCAGAAGATTTGCGCCGATTATTGTCGTAAGTATCATCGTACCAATGAACTCGGTAAATAGACGACGGAGAAATTCCT
>JAJEKB010020782.1:0-27068 GCA_022393335.1 Macrotrachela quadricornifera
ATTAGTGTTGTGGCTGTTGGTAGTGCAGATATGACAACTCAAGTATTTAGTGTACCTTTACTTGATAAATTACATCGATTTACATTAGCTGGTCATGGTCGTGAAATTATGGGTGCTTTTTTTGAACAAGATTCACTTAATGTATATTTATAATTTATTTAATTTGAAAATAGTTTTGTTTTTTTTTTCATATAGATAATGACAATATGTAAAAATGCTAAAGTAAATTATTGGTCAACTGATATGGATTTAGCATCTATGGAACCAATGCCATATATTCCTGATGAAGATGATGATGATGACGACGATGATGATAATGAAGAAATGTTAACATCATCAAATGGTCATGCTGATGATGAAGAATTAGATGATGTTGTTGAACGAGAACGTGCTAAACTTGAACGAAAACAAAAACGTTTAGATGATAAACTTCTTAAAAATCCAACAAAAGATGATATGGTTGTTTTTAAAAGAATAAATAAGTAAATAAAATAATACATTTATTATAAGAAAATAATATTTATATATTATAGATTTAATTATAAAGAAACATTTGAAGGTACTGATCGTGGTGCTTTACTTCTTTGTGCTGATTATCATAAAAAAACACATATGTTAGTTGCTGGTTTTTCAAATGGACATTTTTATCTTCATGAAATGCCTGATTTTAATATTATTCATTCATTAAGGTTTAGAGATTTTTCTTTTTTTTTTGTCGAAATTATTATTAAATATTTTTATATTATAGTATTGGTGATCAACAACAAATGATTACATCAACATTATTTAGTCCATTAGGAGATTGGATAGCATTAGCATGTCAAAATCTTGGTCAACTTGTTGTATGGGAATGGCAAAGTCAAACATATGTACTTAAACAACAAGGACATTTTAATAATATGACTCAATTAACTTATTCACCTGATGGAATGCATATAGCTAGTGGTGGTGATGATGGAAAAGTTAGTTTATGATTTTTTGAAATAAGATGTCATATATCCAAGATATATGTTTTCTGCAGAATATGATTTACTATAAGAACAATTGAAAAATATAATCGTAGGAATGAATATCAGGGAAATTAGCTATTGACCGATGTGTATTATTGGCAATAAAATTCTGATCGATACTTAGCTGAATGCAGATCAAATTAATGATGAAATGTGCGAATATTAGAGAAAATAGGAATTAATGTGAGAAATAACTGCAGTCTAAGTAAGCATTTGTGCTCAACTATATTCTGGACATTAATTCTTTTAAATAGTTTCATCTGGAAACTTTCGAGAATTGAACCTGTCTTGAGATGCTCCATCTGAGAGATACTAGATTGCTTTAAGATATTCATACATCTCCCATTAGCTTCTAATTAGAAATATTTTTACATTGCCCAGTATCTTCGCACTCTCGTCTTCATTTAAAGATATCACATATATGCATCATTTCACAATGTATGCGAGTAGATCGCCAAATGTAGCGTTTTCAATTTCTTTGATATGTGACACTGCTGTGTTATTTTTTGTATTATATAAAAAAAAAAGAGATTTTGAATTTAGATCAAATTATGGAATACAACGAATGCTTTTTGTTTTGTAACTTTTTCTGAACATACATCAACAATAACTGGACTTGAATTTTCATCAAATGGTCAATTTATTGTATCAAGTTCACTTGATGGAACTGTTCGTGCTTTTGATCTATTAAGGTTAAATATTATCATAATGAATTTATTATAATTAATATTTATTTTTAATCTTTAAGATATCGAAATTTTCGAACATATACATCTCCTACACCCGTACAATTTTCATGTATTGCATTAGATATTGCTGGTGAAGTTGTATGTGCTGGTGGTTTTGATACATTTAATATATTTGTTTGGTCAATTAAAACTGGAAAATTACTTGATGTAAATTTGAAATAAGACAAAAAAAGAAATTTGTTTTATTTTTTTCTAAATTTATATTTTAGATTCTTAGTGGACATGAAGGTCCAATTAGTGGATTAACATTTGGTCGAAATACTACACAAACAACATTAGCTAGTTGTTCATGGGATAAAACATTAAGAACATGGAGTTTATTTGATAGTCAAGGTTCAAGAGAAACATTTCATTTATCAACAGATGGTTTGAATTTTAAAAAAAAATATTTTTTTCTTGAAATTTTTCTTTTTGTTTTTCTATTAAGCTTTATCTTGTGCATTTCGTCCTGATGGACAACAAATAGCTGTATCAACTGTTGATGCACAAATACTTTTTTTTCATCCTACTACTGGTCAACAAACAGCATCAATTGAAGGAAAACATGATTTAGGTTATGCAAGAAAAGAAACAGATAAAGTCACAGGAAAAAAATTAACATTTGGAAGGTTAGATTTATACAGAAAAAAAAAGATTTCATCGAAATAAATAAAAAAAATTATTTCTAGAGCTTATCGAAGTATTTCATATACACTTGATGGTAATTATTTATTAGCTGGTGGTCGATCAAAATATATATCACTTTATAATATAAATGAACAAATTCTTGTTAAACGTTTTGAAATAACTTGTAATAAAAGTTTTGATGGATTAAATGTAAGATATTTTATTATTTTATGTACAATAATATGGTATTTTTTTTTCAATTAAAAGGAATATCTTAATCGACGAAAAATGACTGAATTTGGTAGTTTAGCTTTAATTGATATGGGTCAAGATGAAGATGAAAATGGAAAAAATATTCGTTTACCTGGTGTACGAAAAGGAGATCATAGTACTCGACATTTTAAACCAGAAATTTTAGTTACTTGTGTACGATTTTCACCAACAGGTTAGGATAAAAAAAATTAATAGTATAAGTTTATTTTTATTTTTTTTTAAATAATAGGACGTGCATGGGCAGCATGTACAACTGAAGGTTTACTTATTTATTCAATTGATAATACAGCTATATTTGATCCAATTGATTTAAATGAAACAATAACACCATTAAGTATTCGACAAACACTTTACGATAAAAATGATTCGTATATGGCATTACTTATGGCACTTAAACTTAATGAAAAATCATTAATTGTTGAAATTATTGAAAATATTGATTCAAATAAAAGTAAGAATATTTATTTTTTTTCATTATTAATACTCATCATAGTCGAATTTCAATATATTCTTATATTATAAACATCTTCGATAGATTTTTTTTCTTTACAACACCTTACGAAACATACGCTCAGTACAGATCTTTATCATAACGATCTTTATTATCGATTCTTGATTGTTTAGATATAGAATATTCTATACAGGAAAATTTGATTAAAAAAAACACACGTTTTTAGAAGTTTCTTAGTCTTAACTACATATCGAAACCAATTCAAGTCGAGGCAATCATGCAAGAGTCGATTCTTTAGATATTCGAACCCGTATTTTGCTAGAATCAAATCACAAATTCCTTTGATAGCCGTTCGATATTATCTTCAACCTTGACCTTTTCATCTATTTTATTTATCTGAATAAGATACTCTTCGTTTATTCCAATGATTGCCATATCTGATAGCTTTAGGTACACTGTATCATTAATGTATATAATAGGAAGTAAATAGTTGATTAGCAGACTCCACAAAAGTTTGCCGATCTGGCTTTTAAAGATGCTCGAGTAAACTGTCTAACATATAAGACAGAAGACTGATGCGGTATAATAAAGAATATATCTAATTTATTATTATTTTGTTTATTATAGTCGAACATATTTGTCAAACACTTCCACTTCTTTATGTTGAATTATTACTAAATTTTATTAGTGAACAAATTCAACATTCTCGACATTTTGCTTTTTATCTATCATGGATTTATAATATCTTAATGAATCATACAAATAATCTTAAACCAAATTCAACAAAAATTTTAACAACATTATGTAATTTAGAAAAAAATCTTACATTAAAACATGACAATTTGGGTAAAATGTAAGTTAATTAAAACAAACAAAAATGAATTATTTATATTAAATATTCATTTTCTTTTTTTTTTTAGTGTTGAAAATAATATCTTTACAATTGATTATTTATCTACAATTGCATCAATACCTAAAACTGATGAAACTATTGAAGATATGAATACATCATCTATATCTGGGACAAAACGAAAAAGATTAGATCATATTACTAATTCTATTTCCGAAGAATAAAAATGGAAAGATAAAAAGAAAAAAGAAAAAGAAAAAAGAAAATTCATTCTGTCTAAATAATTTTATCTGCAATACACACACACATGCGAAAGAAAGAAAAGTAAAAGGGAAATTATGTCTATTATAGTTTAATTATTCATATGGAATGTCGTCGATAATCGACTGACTAGAGTATAATGAAATAATTTAAGATATTATTAATGCTAAGATGATAAATTTTTTGATATTGATAAATAATGTTCATCAGTAATAACAACACCTTTTGCTACACATGTTCGATCACGTCCATCAATTAAACATGGCCAGACATATTCAATAATTGTGTCACTGTCATTATCAGATGTATGAAAACGTTCATGAATTTGTTTATCATATTTTAATGTTTGAAATTCAATATAATAAGGTGGAGTTTGATTAGCAAGTCCCCATCTATAATAAATAGAAAACAAAAAAATTTAATTATGATAGAATTTACATTAGTTATAACTGATTAGAAAGCTGAATTTTTTACTACAGATGAAGTATCTAAGATCAAGAGATATGTTTTCGAGAATTTTGCTTCTCTTCTTGAGTAGATCCGAATTTTATATCGGACATAGTTACGACATTCATTCAACTCTATCTTATAAGGCTGAAAAACCTTTTGGTATAATGAATAATCATGCTTTATATCCTATTTTTCAAAATGGATAAATTTCAGAAATGCTAAAATCGCACTTTATTGTACATTTCCTATTATTATTTCTACTTACGCAGTTCGACATGCTGAAGTAATATATTTGAGTAATTCATTACAAGATTTCAAAGCTGGATAATCATATAATGTAGCCCATAACTGATTTTCTACTTCCTAAAAAAAAAATGAATATTAAATAAAAATAATAAATAAATTTTTATTTTATATATACAAATGCAATTTTGCCAATATCATATTTTTGTATTGTAGTTCTTAAATATTTTTCAATTGTTTCTTCTAATATTATTGAACTTTTATCATTTGTTAATTGAAGAATTTGTTTTATTTTATTTCTTATATCTTTTGCATGATTTTGTGCATGACGAAAAGCAAGCTAATTATATTAAGAAAATAAAAGAAAATAAAAAATATTTTGATAAAAAAGCAAAACTCTACATACAACAACAACAGAAAAAAGTAATTTTGATTTAAGATCTTCAGCATCAGACATTTCATGTATATTATCTAATGCATCAAGTGCATCAATTCGAGCTTGAGAATAAAGTGAATTATATGAACGAATTAATTCAGTTGGACGAGATATTTGATTTAAATCTTCAAATTTACCACCTTTTTCTAATTGACGTTGAGCTTGTTCAGCTAATCTAAATAAGAATAAATTTTATAGATTGTTTAGAACATTAAGGCTTTATATAGAAAATAAATAAACATAACAGATGTTTTAGAATAAATAGATTTCTCATCAGGGAACCTCGACAGATGATAAAAAGCTTTTGTGATGAAATTCCCGTTATTTAATAAGATCTGTTGGAATTGGAAAACGCATAGAATGATCTATCTCTTTATGCTTTTTCTGTCTTTAGTTCTAACCATTCTACTAGACTTTCATCATACAGTTGAATATATAAGCTTATATAGCAGTTTAGTAGTTTTAGTCACAAAGCAGACCTTCTTTTCGAGATATCAAGTTTGCAAAAAAGTTGATCAATTATCTTAAGAAAGAACCGTACATTGTAGAGACTGTTAGATCTCTGTTTGGACGAGTTTTCAGATCGACCTTGATATACCTTGCCATAAGACGAAAGTTTAACAAAATGGTTATAATTCAAGATTATATTAATTATGATGTAATAACCTTTTGATAGAAAATAATTATCAATGTCATATAAGATATTTAAGAAGTGCAATGCAAAATTTCGTAGTTAACATTAGCAATAAGGTTAATGTTAAAAGAAATTTTTCCTCTTTTATCACACCAAAGACAATTGAATACTAAATGATTTAAATTAAAAATCATTGACCTATTCGATTTCGAGCAAAATAATTGATTGTATCAATTAAGAAAGAAGCATAGGTTCGTTTCAAATATATCTTGAAAAATGATGAATGTTTTAAAGAAAAATAAATGAATATTTCTAGATATATCAGTCAAATATTGAAGGGTCCATTTATTCTGAAATATTCATTCGTTACGGTATAAATACCATATATACACATTTAACCTTTTGTTATCTTATATGAGTATGTATTGCTAAAAATAGATTTTTAAATATTGTAGAAAACTAGATCAATTTTGAAATGATATTATTTATCTTGAATTTAAAAAATGAAATTTTACCTTTCACGCATTTGTTCTTCACTTTTTTGTAAACGTGCTATAGTTTCTTTAGATTTTTGTAATTCATTTTTTAATTGTTGTAAATCATTTTTTAGTTTTTCTTTTTCATCATAATCAGAATTAATTGATTGTTGTTCAATACTTCCTTGTGGAATTGTAAATGTAACATTTCCTGTTGAATTTGGTGGTGTAGTTGTTGCTGTTGTTGTTGTTGTTAATGGTGAAAGTGACTGAAGCGATGTTGCCGGTGGTAAAATAGATGTTAATTGATGATGAACACTATGTCCATTTGCTAATATACGATTTCGTTGATCACGTCCACTAATTGCTAAAGGTTGTAATAGTGCTAAAAAATAAACAAATCAGATAGAATATACATTGATAAAATAGCATATAAAAAAAGGCATACATTTTTTTTTATCGTAATACATGCACGATAAGGCTGTAGACATGACTGTTATTTCTCTCAATTCTCTATGAGAATAGTCAATGCAAAAACAAAACAGATGTACACATATCGGGATCAATTCGTTTTTTCTTCTTCTTCTTCTTCTTCTTCTTCGTCTTTGTAATAGAGAGAAAAAAAAAGAAGAATACTCGAATTAACACTCGGCGTTAATGACGTCAATATAACAAGAAATCGAGCTTGTAACAACAACGTGCTCGTTATCATTGTTTGTATGTGTACGAACGTTAAAAACTGCTTTTTACATTGAGAGAATGTGTCGATTGTCAATCAAACCACACTATTTACTGGATAATCTAGTGCTTCTTTCTTTTGTTCTTTTCTAGAGGATATATTTGTAAAGACATAGAATGACAATAACAGCTGTTCATATTTCGACCTTTCGTTCATAAAAAAAAGAAAAAGACATTTATCAGATGATAGGGAAAATCAAATGATATCTAGTACTTTGATTTACACATATGTTCTGATGTAATATAGATTATAATTGACATTCATGTTCTATTTTACAAATAATATAATCAATTTTTTTTTCTGTTAGTATATATTAATAATAAATTCTGTACTCTTATTTCTGAGATTATAAAATTATTGAATAGAAAGAAAAAAAAGAAAAACTTGACTGATTTAGATCTCTCCTTTTTGGGTTTGATCTTACGGCTATGATCATCATTGTTATTATTTTTTATTGAATTTGTTTCATTTATATTTGCTAGTTGTTCATGTCGACATAATAAAGTTGGTGTCATAGAAATTTTTGTATGAATATCTTGATGATCATTTGTTATTTGTTCATATGTATTTAATGAATGACATGATTTCATTGTTGTTGATCGTTTATTATAAAAACGTTCTTTATGTTTTCGTAATGATCGACGTAATGTATTTGTAAAACCTTGAGATTTATTATCATTAATTGAATTATTTGTATTATTATCATTTAAAATTATATTTGATGATTTAATTTCATCATTTGATATTGGAAAATTTTTTGAAGATTGTTTTATAGTTGTTAAAGGACTTATATTATGCATATTTAATGGTATAGATTGTGCTAAAGTATTCTTACAAGATATATGTTGACGAATATTGTTATTATTCGTTGTTGATACATGAAAGCTTTTTGTTCTATTGAGATGTTGTGCAGCTGCTGATAGATATTTGTTGACGAGTTTGTTAGAAGGTTGTTGTTTTTGAATTTGAGCGTTGATGATATATGGTTGTGATGCATAAATAAATTGTAATTCAACAAGATCTGACATTTTATTTTTTTTTTTTGTCAATAAAATAAATGTTGATATCGGATGACTTAATTTTTGATATTATTGTAAATGAGAAATGGAGAATAATTCAATATGATTGAAAATAGAATTCGATTATGTATGTATTATAAAGATGAGAAGTTAGCCAAAATGATATTTAATATCACAAGTGAATAAGTGAATCACAAATAGAAAAAAAATGTATGTTATGCTATGATGAAGTTCGATAAATATGTTACGTTGTCAGATATACAAAAGCCATAAGAAGCCAGTACGTGTGTATATTTAGAAGAGCGATATCTTTCTCTTTTGCCTTTTTTTTTTTCTTCTTCTCTGTTCCATTTTCTATCTGTGTATATGTGACGTGCTACCTCCTTTTCCTCTTCTTTTGCTTCACACACAAATGCAACATTATATTGATGGATGAATGGTAACTCTAATCAAGCTCATTTGTCACTATAAGAAAGCTGAAAACCAATAGATATGTCTTACAAATTAGGTTATTATTTAACAAGCAAAAAATTACGTATATTTATTTATTCTGATATAAAAATGTGAATTTGTCGTTTATTAATATCTATATTTAGTCAAATTAGTAACAAAAAGAAATAGAGACAACCCATTATAACCCTGATCTTTTTTCTTCTTGACGTCTTGATGTTTGTCTTCTATATTCATTGTTTATAAGAGAATATTAGCACACATACATAAAAGAAACGACGTCATCATTTTATGCTTCAATCGACTTTTTTTTAGCCTTTATTGTTATTATATATAACGCTATGAGGTAAATATCCCCGACAGAGCATAAAAATAACTGTAGATCCAATCAGACAGTGAAGAAAATGATGTCCTGGTGATATTCTCTTTCTTTTTTCATGAGCTGTTATTTGAGTAATCGGCCAGAGAATATATTTGTTCTTTTATCTTTAATCAATATGAGCGGAATGACAAGAAATTATGTCTTTCGGATGATAAGAGAAAAAAAAGAAAAGAAATTTCTAGTGATATTAAATATCCCTAATGGATTTTTTTTAATATCATTTATTACGAGAAGAAAAAAGAGAGAATATTGAACTATTTTATGTATATACAGATGTTGCAAAAATCTATTAGAAATATAACCTTTATTCGTCAAGGAGACAAATACATGTGTACTCACATTCATAGATCTTCATCAACAACGGCGTCTACATGTCAATGTCAATAAGATATATTAAACATTTCTATTAGTATATACATATTGTTATACAGAAACTAATACTATGGAAAATTAGTTTTACAAAAACAAAAAAAAAATAAGAAGATTTTTCGATATCTATAATTGAAAGTCAAAAACGTCAATCAATTGATGATATAACAGTATTCAGAGAATTTTGATTTCTTTTTGTTGTATATTATATCATTGTCAATATAGATAAAAATCTTTGTATACAAAGAAAGTATGTAGTAACATCAATCAGTTCAGAAAAAACTATTCTGATTACGTAAGTTTATGATAAGTTTTTAATCTTTCAAGGTAATCTTAGCATAATATAGAAGTTCTATACAATTTACTCAAATTAAATTGAAGAATTCTTTATAAATATATATAGAAAATTTGAAGAAAAAACTAAGATTTCGTATATATTTATCTAATCATTTAGACTATTCTCGATTAATTCGAATTTAAATTTAGAAATATTACAAATCTGATTAATATAGAATAGTAAATAGCTTAGATCGAGGTGATCCATTGGATTCTTTGACTATGAGAATAGTATATTATTTTAAAATAAATTTAATAACATTTAATTTGACTTACTCGATCGTCTATTTTTAACAGCCATATCATCTTTGTACAATAGAAGTTCCGTTTCTGCAAAAAATAAAAAATAAAAAAAATTTTTTCTTGTCTATTATTTTTACTAAAATGATATTTATTGTTGAATATTAAAAAAAAAGAAAATTTATTAATACCTGAAATTTTAGGTGATGAAAATCTAAATGATCTATTCATCATTGTTGGTGATGATGAAGAACATGACAAAGAAGTAAAATATAGTGTCAATTGATCGTTGTCCGTGCTTTGATTCATTTTATACGAAAAAAAAGACAATAAAAGCTCGTGTACATAAGTAATCCTTTTTTCAATCGATATGAATATTGAATTTACAGTTAGTAACAATGAACATTGGATGATTCAAAAATAATTTTAGAAATTCAATCTCTACTTTCATAATCATTTTTATGATCAAGACAAAGAAAAATAAAATAGAACAATGCAATGATGATGATATTTCTTGTCATGATGAATCGATTATGTTATCGTAAGTGGTTTTCCTCCCTCTATTAGTATTATAGCGTATTCAAGACGAATAAATGAGCGACTCGCCGCTGTGCAATGCTTCCTATGGAATATGTCGACACTACAGGAGAAAGAATGCGACTACATCAATAATCTCGACGGAATGAACGTACGTGTCAATGTGCCGCGAACTTAACTGATTCTATCATTTTCCAATTGCATTTTATGATGCCTGTATTTTTATAACTACAAACTTGGATATGTCAACAACTAATCATATTGTATCCGTTTGTTGATTGATTTAATCAACGAGTTAATTTATCAGTGATAAAAGAAAAAAATTTTTCTTTATACTAAACTATAGAATATTATACATACCATATCGATTTCGACATGATCGTGGTTCTTCTAAAACAGAATAACGAATATATTTGTTATTATTTGTATGATTATTAAACACATCGAATTTTTTCGATCTTAATGTAATTGTTGTCATTTGAAGAATGTACGACAAAAACAAAATTGAACAAGAATCAACAAATAACAACAATAATATCGTTTTGTCTTTAAGTCGTGACGATGATATGGAATATGATGAGTGTATATATATATATATGTTCGTATGTAAAAGAAGAAGAATAATGATGGTTAAAAAGGGAAGAAAAAGCAAATGTCTATAATATGCAAAGGTGCATACATCTTGCTACATTCCCTCTCCTCGCACTGCTGTTCCATATGCCTATTTAGTTGATCATTTTGTTCTTTCTCTTATGTTTATCAATCGTTAGTATATACGTATGTATATAATAGTTCAGGACACTGGGCAATTTCTCGATCAAAAATGTAAATTAACTTTGTATATAGTTATTTTCTGTTTTCTGATTCATTAAGAAAAGCAAGTGAACTTTATATATTAATTGTATATATATATAATATAATTATTTCTGTCTTTCTTTTTTTCTTTTTTTATCATGAAATATATTTAATTATAAACTCTTTTTCTAAATGTTATCTAGATAATATGTTATAGTACTTACTCGTTTTCCTGTTCATTCGACCTGCTTATCGGAAGATCCCAGAGGGAGAAAAATTATTTTCTTTTTTGATAGAATACTGCTGTTCGATAAACATGTTATGTATAAAACACAAAAGAACGAGTGACTGTAAAAAGTTAAACATAGTATCCAGCTGTGTATAAGCAGAAGAATCTTAATATTTCTTCATCTATCATATATTATTATTATCATCATCCTGTATCGATTAGAAGGATAAATAGAAAAATGAGAAATCAGTTACTAATAATGATCATTTAAACTTCGATTATATGTTCTTTTTTCAACCTCTCCTTTTTTTACTATATATGTGTCAGTTGTTATTGTTCTTATTATTGAAATATACTTACGAGAACGTGCTCGTTCGAAACAATTTTTACTAGTATTCTTAACAGTTGTATTATCAATTAGAATATCATCAGTACATTCATCAATTAATGTACTATCTGTTACTCGTCTCCACAATTGAATAATACCTATTAATAATCAAATAAATATATATAAACATTGATTTAATTAATATTTTCATACGTTCATAAGCAAAAGCAAATCGTTTAAATAATGGTAATAAAGGTTCACCAATAGGAATTTGTTTTTCATGTGTTTTTATATGAGAATAAGCAAGTAAAATTTGTTTATCAATTGATACTTTATTACCAATATTATCCATAACTGTATAAAGTTTTGTACGAGATAAATATGGTTCAATTAAATTTAATATAGATTTATGTTGATATAAACGATTTTGAATATCATTAAGTGAATTAGGTGAATTAATTGTTGTTATTGATGAATATTTTTTACTTATTATAGGTGTTGATTGTGCTGATGATATTATTTGTGTTGTCATTGGTTTTGTATCTAATTTATGTAATGCTTGTTGACAACAAGTAATTGTTGATTCTAATTCATGACGAATTGTATCTTGAAGATTATTTTGTATTAATGATAATGTTGATGAAGATTTTTTTAATGATATAGATGATGAAATATTTATTGTATTTGAATGATGTTGTTCAAAATAAAGTATACATTCATCAATAGTTTCTTTTTGATGTAAAAGACGTTTAAATAATATTGGTTGTACATATGATATAATACGAAGTATACTTGATAAATTATTTAATAAACGTTCATCATCCATAAATAAATCTTTTGTTTTTGATATTAATGATAATGATGATGTGGATTTTTCCATAGTTGATGATAATGATGATGATGATGCAAATATACTTATCATTTTTGATATAATTTGTTCAGGTTTAAGTATTCGAATAGGAAATATATCTGGATCATGAATAAATATTTTTGAATAAATTACTTCAAATATTTCAATTGAAAATGGTAACTGAGCGATTAAAATATCAATTGATAAATTATTGGATAAAATTTTACGGAATGTATTTTGACTAAGACGATTTAAATAAATAGCACAATCATCATAATTATGTGTTCGAAGATAATGTAATATACGTGATGATGCTATATCAATAGGAATATTACGAATACTAGTCATAATTCGTTTTGTTTTTTATTGCTTTTTTAATTTATTTTAAAATAAAAATTTTTTAACATGAATTACTTTTATTATTTATTCTATTGTTATTATAAGATGTAACAATGCGTTAAGAACTTAGTTAGATTGATGAGAAAACAACAGTTGTCTCGTTTGGGATTATCGACTGTGTTATGCTTTTGCTATTACCTTCATATAGCAATGTCTTGTTCTTCTTCTTTTTTTTCTTCTCTTCATTTCTCCTTTCTTTTCTTACTTGATTGCCAACATTGACGATAGTACTGATCTATTATCTATTTATTGCCATATACATACAAAAAGATTCCCTTGACGATGAGGATAACGTTTATGAATATACATAAAGAGACGATCTTCTTTTCTTTCTTATGGCATTGACTTATCGATGACGACAATTGTCCCTTTTTCCAGACAGTATTAGATGCATGAGTCGCCCTTCATGCAAATACAACACATGAATCAAATCAGAAATGGTGTTATGCCTCAAGACAAAAAAAAAGGAGAGAGAAAAATGAGAGATAAGAAAGAGTAATTATTTATCATTCGACATAAATATATTAGAACACAAAAAAAAAAAGAAAAAAAACATTTCATTGTATTCTCAATCACCTTCATGGTATGATCATCTTATTAATAAATTAAATGTCACGAAAAAATAATAATAGAATAACCTTTCCTTTGTTTAATTTTCAAATTGAATTTGATAAATATAATTCCAATTTATTTAACAAATTTTTAATTGTTTCACCTATATTCCTAAAGGTTATATCATATTGTAATCCACATGATAATTCTCAAAATCTATTTTAGATTGTCTAACTACACAATTCTCTTTGAACTCATTTTTTTCTGATTCAATTATTCATAAATTCTATTACAAATCATCATTCTAATCTTGTTAATGTCTTGTAAATATTTAAAATCATTTTAATTTTATTTCTAAATATATAATAATTAAATATTCCTTTCCATTCATACAATGAAATAATAGATTTTTCTATCTGTTATATAAATAGTTTATACATTACATATCGTATAAATCAAACTAAAAATATCCATGATTCTTTTCATCAAAACTTAAAAATTTTTATAAGATTAAAATAAACATCAGACAGTATTAATTATACTTCAATGAACAATATTCACATCAAAATAATACTCATTAACCGAAAAATACTTACATTTTACTTTTTATAAATACAAATTTGTTTTGCTTGATGAATTATA
Source organism: Macrotrachela quadricornifera (assembly GCA_022393335.1). Lineage (NCBI taxonomy): Eukaryota > Metazoa > Rotifera > Eurotatoria > Philodinida > Philodinidae > Macrotrachela > Macrotrachela quadricornifera. The sequence goes on from JAJEKB010020782.1 coordinate 14,307, forward strand.
AAACAAAAACTCTTTATCTAAAATTCTTTTATTTTATTTAAATTTGTGCGTGGATTTTATATTGATTGAGTTCATTAAAGCGACAGAGAACAAATAAACAAAGAAGAAAACAAAAAAAAGAAAAAACGACCAATAACCACAATAACACAATCGCGCACAGATGAGAGATAAAGATAGAAATAACAGTATGTGTATTATTTTATTTATTTTTTTGATCATTTCAGAACAATCGAAAGAAAAAGAACAAGAGAGAAAGAGAGAGAGACACAATGACTGAAAAAACCTAATGGAATCAAATACATTTGTCTTCCCATAGTTTTTTTTCTATTTCCGTTTCTATTTGGAAAGACGAGTAAATGAAAAAAGAAAACAAACAGAACAAAGGAGATAAAGTTCACTGGCGAATAGCAGCGAAAATGCACTGAATTTTGGAAGGATTGTTTAAATGAGGCGAGAGTAAGAGAGACAGCAGAAAAAAAATATATATACATAGGCACACACACACACAAACACATGAAGAAAGAAAAACACGCACGAATGCGTTTAGTAATAGTTGTATATAACTGTAATATGAAATGACTGACGAAGAAAAAGAAATATGAATGCGCACAAATATACAATAAAGTAACGATGGAGAATGCGTAAAACTCGATACCAAACGCATGTTCAAACAAGCACCCTAACATACAGACCAACACACACCGGAACAAAGAGAGAGAGAGAAAGAAAGAGAGAATTAGAGTAAAACAAAATCCAACGATTTGGTTTCTTAGTTTTTATTTTATTTATTTATTTTTTTTTTCGTTTGCTAATTATTTATCTACGTATAATTAATATATATATGTAGTTCGAAAGAACAAGAAATATCTGAGTTATTATTTTAGAAAGAAAAGAAAGAAAAATGAGCATTCAAAACAAAGAGAGAAAGAAAGAAAAGTGTTTGCATTAATCGTTTTTTGTTTCGTTTCAAACGAGACGAAAGGCTATTTTATGTGTACTTGTCGCATATACATATATATATATATAAACGTTTTTTTTTTGTTTTGGCTTTTAATGAAAAAAAAAACGAGGACTAAGGAACAAAAAGAAAAATCTATTCACTGTTTTGACTGAAGAAGCTTCAATCCCTGATAATAATGATGATGATGCATGGGACAAATAGATAAACGCATGTTACTGGAAGCGAGATACACAAACACCGGAGATGGTCAGCATGGGAAATAAAAGAAGAAAAAAAACAAAACAAGAAAAAAAGAGGACTAGCACACAACGATAAGATAGTATACAGTGTGTATGTTTGTTCGCAGCATCACTGTATATAATATAGTGTAAACTTTTGTTTTCTTTTTTTCATCATACAATGCACACTCTCACAATAAGTTTTTTTTTGTTTTCGTCGTCGTCATTATTTTTGTCATGAGATCTATTGATCTAGTCGTTGTATTTCACTGTTGTGAAAAGAAAAGAAAGAAGAAAGAAAGAAAAAAAAAAAACAATAAACATTTTGTTTTTTGTTTTTTCTTTTTTGTGCATTCAATAAAAGCAAAAAAAAAAAAAGAAAGAAAATTATTGCGCAATGAAGAAAATCAAGAAGCGACATCAGACATTTGTGCACAAAGAATTTAGCAAAGAGGGTTTATATGTATATCTATAGTCAACATTATCATTTCGATAGACAATGGAAGGAACTCGAGAGACCCAACACGTCATTCCAAGGACGGACAACACATCCTATCATCATATTTATGGATAAGAATAATACAGCAATATATGAAATAAGAAAGAAAATTTTGCTGTTCATTTAAAAAAGAAAAAAGAAAAGAATCAAGTTTTGTTTTTTTTTCGTTTTTTTTGTATGGAAGAAATGTTTCTCACACACTCTATTATTGCAAAGAGACACACGCACACACACACACACGGCTAACTACTATTAGAGAAGAAGAAAAGTTGTAGTAGAATAAATCACAGGAAAATTAGAGAGATAAAGAAACAAGTGCGCATATTTTGTCGTTCAAACAAAAAAAAAAAGGAGGACGAAAAATGATTGAGAAGAAAAGAAAGGGATGAGATACGTTTGACTGACTTTGTATTTATTTATATATATATTTTGTTGTTGCTGTTGTTGTTGAATTTTATTGCCACGGGATTGGTTGTTGGGAATTATTTCCCCACATATTATTATCAAAAGATATTTTTGATTGAAATGGATTATATTCAATATCTTGATCATTATTAATAGACATTGATGAAAATGTTTGAAAAAAATTTGATTTATCTGGAATGTTCATATTTGTATTTGTTGGTCGAACAATTGTTGAACCTGATGATGATGATGAAGATGATGATGGTGGTGGTGATGCAAAACCATTATTAAATATTGAATTATTTCTATATGGATTATTTGTTGATATTTGTGAACGTTGACCAACTATTTTACGAGGTGGAACACCCGAAAATTGCATTGGTGGTGGTGGTGCTGATACTTGTTGTTGAGGATAATTTTTATTTTGTTGCATAAAATGCTGTTGTTGTTGTTGTTGTTGATGTTGATGTTGATGTTGATGTTGATGTTGCTGTTGATTTGATAAATTATATTTTTGTGTTGGTAATGATGATCGATTAAATGTATTATTATTGTTATTATTATTATTATGATTATTATTAATTTGTTGAATAGGTGTAATTTCTGATGTTATCATTTCCGATATACGTTCAAGATTCCACCAAAAATCTTTACTTAAACGTGTTATCCATGCACTATCATCACGTAATAAATATCGTTCTAAAATGAAAATGAAAATATTTTTTTCTTAAATTTAATTTAATTTTTTTATTTTTACCAGCATTCTCAAATACGCTCCAATCAACATCTGGATCATTATTTATTGATGGTGATGTCGATTGATTTGATGCAAATAAATCCGATGCATAATTGCCAAAATCACCGAAACCTAAATAATAAAAATAAATTTTAGTTTTTATTAAAATTAAATTAAAAAGTTTTTTTTACCAGTTGATGGTTGATCCATAGTCATCATCATTATTGTTTTTTTCTTGTTTTTTGATTTAATTTAGAAGAAAAAATAAGAAAACGGATACTCGTTTATCACACGAGTAAAATCGTCGATCACAGAGTATAAAGACCACTGTTTGTTGAATTATATTTTTTATTTTTGTTTTGAACAAATGTCGATGACAATTGTGAAAGACAAGTAGCGTGTGTACGATCTCTCGCTTGTATTGTCAAATGTAGAAATGAAGAACAAAAAAACAGCAAGTCCAAAAGAAAAAGAGAGAGATCAATCGACAAGCATGGACAAAACGAAATGTAAAGCAAATATGAATAGAGATGTGATGATCTAGAACAATAAGAAGTCATATGGATGATGCCATCGCCCTTTATATGAACTATGTCAGAATTGTCAAAAAAATCGACGACTCAGTTTTTTTTTTTCTTCTTTTCCTCTATTATTTGTGGAGCGCCTGCCCTCACACATGTATCGTCCGTTTTGCCCTCTTGCAATATGACTACTGTGCCCCTTGTTCGTCGAATAAATGTGTGTGTGCGTGTGTGTGTGAGAGAGAGAGAGAAAGCGATTGACATAGAAAGAATAGGAAAAAAAAAGCCAAGAACAGAATAGGGTTCAACTCACTGGACAGATACTTGAACCGATGAAACAAGTGTGCATGTGCATGAATTCTTTCTTTCTATTTCATACATACGCACGAGCAATGTTTGTCTTTTTTTTTTTATGTATGTATTCTATTCGACAAGGAGAGAACAATGTATGTAAACATACATTAAAGGAGCGAAAAAATAAAAGAAAAAGAAGACTTCACTATGTGAGTGTTAGCATAACAAAAGACAAAAAGACAAAAAAATTCAATTAGTAAAAAAACAGCAACCGACCATCTGACGACGTTTCTGTTGTATGTTGAGACGAACGAATATAGAAAAAAATGTGCGTTTGTCGCTATTTCTTTCTTTTAGGTTGGATAAAGAGAGCAAAAAAAGGCCTATGAGAAAAAGGATGCACATATACACAACATCCCCGCCCGTTTTGTCTAATCGCAAGCAAAAGAGAGAGAGAGGGAGAAATAAATACTCGTCCGCAATCGAGTCTATGATGCAGCAGCTCCATTACTCTACTTGTTTGTTGTCCCCTATCATCAAACATAAGAAAAGAGAAGAATGTGCTTTTCTCTTTGTTACTTGTTTTTATTTATTGATGACACTGGATTTTTTTATCTTTTTTTTTTTTCAAAGTCTAACAGATATCAAAACGAGACACACACACACACATTCTTAACGATGTCAGAAATTTTTTTCTATATTTTTTCAAATAAAAATATCGACTAAAATATAGTCATTTTGAATGTTGTTCGATATACAAACGGCTAAAAATAGATTATCACATGGAAAAATTAAAGAAAAGGATAGATACTGTCTATGTTAGTCAAAACAAGGAAAAGAAAACGATAATGATGAAGAAAAGACTGGGAGAGCTGGCTGAAAGAAGAAAAAAAAAAACGAGAAGAAACCAACCAAAAGAGAGAAAGAACGGTATATCTCAGAGGAAGAAGGTAGACACGCCTAAATAGAAGAAAAAAATGGTTACCATTGATCAAGAATCTTTGCCTCCTTACAAATCAATTAATAATTTTATATTTGAATTTTACGAGATATTATATATATATATAAAACCAAATTTATGGATTATTGAAAATAATCTTTTACTGATTTTTTCCCAGTAGAGGACGCTATAGAACAGAAAAAGATATTACATAAATTATAATTTTTCTTATGATAAAAGAAAGAAGTCAATAATGAAAAATAAGATTTACACTTCTATTGTTTGTAAAAAATAGGAATAGATGTAAATGTTAATCATACAAAACTATATAACTTAGATAGAAGACACTTGAAAAATCACAATTAAAAATGTCAAGTAGATTGCATATGTTTGTCTTTTGTCTGCTTATTCTCTCTGGGATTTTATTGATTCTGATCATAGATAGAAGCTAGTTTTCAAAATAATTACCAATCAGTAAAATATTTTTCAAGATGATGTAAGAAATTCATTATATAAGTATTGTTCTTCATATACATAAAAAATCAAATATATTCAATGTGAAAACTATCCTTCATATGATTCTTTTGTTTTTTTTTCGTCAAATCGGAAAAAAGTTTAACAATATGAGAATAAAAACATTCTTGTTTTTCATGAAAAACTAATGTGTTTCTTTGTTATTAATTATTTAATAGATACATTAACAAGGCTTTTGGATTTAATAACGCCTTTTCCATTAGCTACTTTCCATAGACTTCCTTTATAGGTTGCTTCACCATTATCATTTGTAGTCATATTAGGTAAAATTTGATCGGATAATTCTTTTTTAATTTGTGCATCTGGTGATGAACAATCATAACCATCACATTCAACTCGATCACCTGGTATACAATTAGCTGATGGTTGAAGTAATTCAACTTTTTCTGGTGTTGATGCACACATAACCACTTGAAAAAAGAAAGTATTCGAATATATGTATATATATAGTTTATTTTAATTATTTAAACTTACTTGCTTCGGATGTAATACCACGCATTTTTGCTGGTTTTAAATTACATAAGACAATAACAAGTTTCTGATCAAGCTAAAATTAAAAATAAATTTTTATTAAATATGAATTTATTATTTTCTTTTATAACTTACATCACTTATTTGCATATGTTTAACAAGACCACTACATACCTTAAAAAAAAAGAATAAAATGAATATTTTTTTTTTGTATAATTAATAATAGAATTTTTAAATACTGTTCGTGGTTTTTCTTCACCAACATCAATTTGTTCAACATATAAAGAATCAGCATCAGGATGTTTTTCAACTGATACGATTTTTCCAACACGTAAATCAAATCGTGTTATATCAGTTGCTGTATTAGCTGCTGGTTTTGCTGATTTTTCTATGAAAATATTCAATTTAATTGAAAATAATTTATTTTTAAATGTTATATAAACCTTCTTTAGCAGGTTTCTTTTTCTTTTCTTTTTTCTCTGTAGTTTCTTGTTGTACACCACTAGCAACAGCCTCAGTCGTTGGTTTTGGAACTTCAATTGGTTTCTCTGTTTGAGTGGTTGATTGAGTTGGAGCCTTTGGAACTTTATTTACGAAATCATATTGTTGTGTTACTAAAAATAGATATTTATTTAATTTGTTTTCTATTAATAGAAATATGATGTACCTCCTCGTTGATTTTCTAATGTAACTAATTCATTAACAAGACCTTGTACTTGTGCTTTTAATCGTGTATTTTCCTCTTGAAGGACATTAATATATATTTCCGGATCAAGTTGTTCTATATATAGAACAATAAATAGTTCAGTAAAATAAAAATTTACTTACTCGTACCAATAGTAGTAATGAGTGATTTTAATTGCTGAATACGTTCATCAGCTAATTTAGCTTTTTCTTGTATAGTTTCCATGTAATAGAAAGGATTGATTATATTAGTAAAATTTGAATGTCGAACGAACTGACGAATAGGTATTAATCTAAAACAAGACATGCGGTCATGTCTTAAAAAGAATCACGATATATGATTACAAAGAAAAATGATGTAATAGTATTGCAATGTTTCTATGGTTGGAAAGAAAAACTTAGACATGTAATATTAATAGAGTAACTGTTTTATATGGTAAAAGATGGATATAAACATTTATCCAATAAATATTCGACTATAATGGAGTCTGAATGATTTTTAGAGATTCATTATGCTATTCTAAAAATTAAGGGTATTTGATTTGATTTTGAAATTTGAATATGAATTTATGATTACAATATATATTAGTGCTATGATTTATTTAATATAAACTAGAGGCCCCTGTGAAAGGTTAGATTCAAGGGGAGGGTGGGGGGAGTGCGTGCTCGAGCTGTGCCTTCACTATACTCCCCTGTGTACTGACTGTAGTTCCCTGTACATCCCTTGTACTTCCTTGTACTCTCACTGCAATTTCCTATACGTTCATTGTACTTTCCCAGACCTCCACCATACTTCCCTATATCCCCACTACTTTTCTGTACTTTCTGATACTTCGGGAGTCTGTCATTTTCACTCTTGGTTGACCTTCAATATCATAGGAAAAATTAATTTAACTCCTTCACCGGTGAATTTCGAACGGACAAAGTTCTTTTGGAGGTGAGAACTAATGATAATATTCTTCAAAATTCCCTCTTGAAGAAACAGATAAAATGTGTTATTTAATCTCGAGTAACTAGGAATTAACTTCATCTATACAGTGTCATTCTTCTTTCTACCAGACTCATTGATCTTAACTTATCATAATTCTGCAACTGAAAACAAAAAGGTACAGTAGTAGTATATCCCATATACCTTTTCCCGGCAGGCTAAAACAAAAAAGTGGTACATATTTGCACCAGCACTATCGAAAGAGTTAATGCACGTCAGAAAAAAGTTTGTGAATATAAAATATAATATAAATGACCGACATATATATGCATAATAGATGGACATATACGACGTATATATATATCCGTTTTTTTTCGTTCTGTAACCAATCAGATGAAAGTTTCTGAAGAAAACTGCATCTTGTATAATATAATATAGATTACAGTATACTATTTTTAATGAATGTCCAAACCCGTAAACCTAAGAGAAAGTAGCTAGCGTGGTTTGTACCAGCGACTTGAGCGTGCGCCCAAATATAGGAAAGAATGATTTTGACATTTTTCTAAGAGTAAAAAAAATATCCGTGCAGTGAAACGAAAAAAATATCAAGAAAAGAACTGTAGTTAACCGACGATTTTTGATCGTTTACCGCGTCATAGGAAACCAGTGTAATTCAATATGAGATGAATCAGATATTATGATGCGTGTTAAAGATGCTATAGAATACTAAGGCTATTTATTATTTACAGTTGCTAAACGAAAAAGGAAATACACTTTGTAATTTTTTTTTCTTCATATCTCTTGATTTATGTTAGGTACATGAAATAGATAAAGCCTTCATAGTTCCCGTCTTGATAGTTTTCTAAAAGCTTATATTCTCTCTCCAATATTTCTCAAACTTGTCATAAAGAACATTTGCGCACACATAAATCTTCATATTCGAAGATAGATATACCAACACCTTTTCACTATGTCAATAATGTTATTGAGTATATATCATAAAGAATTGCGTTATTAATACTTTCCAAATTTCTTCTCTTTTTATCAAAAGATACCGCTTGAAATTTCGCATTAAACGACATACTTTATTTAACCAATATAATCTTTTTCATATTTCGTTTCATTGAACATAATTAAGCAGTAAAGTCATATATGAGTTTTTACTTTTTCGTGAAAACACTAACAATATAATTCTTAAATATTTTATTTTTATTTAATTAAATAAATCAATAAGGTGAAAAGCAAAAAATAATAGAAACGCACATGCCCACTAGCATACGTGAAATAACATCACTGGTCAATATTATGAAAAAAAAACACGATCAAACAGTTTTATTTAAGATTGTTTACAAATTTCGAATTTCTTCATATACTGATATATCATCATCTGTTTGTGAACGTTGCATCGATTCATGTTCCCTAGAGAGATAAAATAAAATTTTTCTTTTTTTGATTTTTTTTCTTCTAAAGCAAAATTTACCTTAATTTCAATTCAAGCATTGTTAAATTATTTTGTAATTCTTTTTCAGTAAATGGTAATTCTGTAGTACCACGAAGATTTTTCAATACATGTTCACTTAAACTTGCATCCCAACCAGGACTTGCCATACCCACTAAATAAATATTGATGATTAATCAAAAATTATAGAAAAAAAATATATAAAATTAAATACAAACATTCTGAACAAAGTTCTTCACGAAGTTGATTAAAACATTCTTCATCATTAACATCTTGACATGCACGTGATGATCGTCCATCATCATTATCATATGTACTAAATTGTTGAGCAAGTTCTAAACAAAAAAAAACAATGATTTTGATTTTAATTAAAATGATTTTAATTTTGTTTACTTGAATTTGTTGGATTTGATGGAGTTGTTGGACGGGGTGTATTGGCTTTTGATGATCGACGAACTCCAGAAGAAGAAATTGCTTTTGAAGGAATCGTTCTAAAATATTATTTTTTAAAAGGTAGAACTACAAAATCAATACTCTTCTAGTCTATGAACATTTCATTGCCATTTTGTTTTAAAATGTTATTGTCATAGGAATGAAAAAGCTGGTAGTGCAAATGATGATATGAGAGAATAAATAGCGTAATTCAAAAAAGATGACAAAATGAAATATTCGAAAGCTCTTTGTTAGACGTAAAATGTATGCAATGACAACGAGAATGATTTCAAGGTCAAGAGATCCGACTAATGTCTTCGATACTTTCACTTTTTATTCTGTATTAAAATATGAATTTAGGAATTTGAATAAATTTCAATAGTCTATTGAATATTCTAATATAATTATTTTCTTACTCAGATGATGCATGATTCCATTTAACTCCATCTCTAACTGAAAATTCCATTTTTCTTGATTTTGTTGGTTCTCGTTCAACATTTGTTGAATGACGATGAATACTTTTATTCATTGGTATATCTGTAATTGTCATACTTTCATCTTTTAAAATATTATCATCACGTGTAATTGATGTCATTGAACTAGTTGAACTTGTTTTAAATAAATTTTGTGATTTTTGTACACCTGATGATATTTTACTTCTTGTTGAATTTATTGATTGTTGAAGATGTTCATTACTATCACGTATTGAATTTTTTGCTGATGTTACTTTTTTACCTTCAATTACCATTGATGGAATTGTTGTTGGTTGTGGAACAGGAGGAGGAGGAGATTTTTTTGAAAATTCTACTCGAAATTTTTTTGTTGTTGTTGTTGTTGTTTGTGTTGAAGGTTTTTGAATAGATTTCGGATGTCGTTCAATGGATGGTCGTGTAATAAAATCAGGTTTTGATGATGTTATTGAAACAGGAAGTGATGCAGATGAAAGTGATGAACCTGGTCGACTTTGATCATCAATTTGATTTCGTGTTTCTTCAATATTTGTTGAACGTTTTGGTGGTGGACGTGTTAAACTTTCAATAGAATTTTTACGTAATGAACGTAAATTTGGTATAACTGAATTTTGTTCAATTGATGAACGATTTGTTATTAATTGTTTCCATTCATTTGATGGTTGACGCTCAATAATTGGTGGTGGAGCTGGTGATGTAAGAACTTTTCGTCTAACAACATCAGTAAAAAATCCTCCATCACCTGCATCTATTGAAGATGATGAATCAATTTTACGAGGTGAATCATTAAAATTAAATGGAGAATGTCGTCGAGGTGTTGGGGAATTATTAAATTTGTCTTTTTCGGAACGAGGAGTTGTTGGTGGTTTAGGTGAATTAATAGTTCTTTCTTTTTCTGAACGAGGAGTTATTAGTGGTTTTGGTGTATTAATAGGTGTTTCTTTTTCTGAACGAGGAGTTGTTGATGGTCTTGGTGTATTAATATTTTTATCTTTTTCAGAACGGGCACTTGTTGGTGGTTTTGGTGTATTAATAGGTGTTTCTTTTTCTAAACGAGGAGTGGTTGATAGTCTTGGTGTATTAATAGTTTTATCTTTTTCAGAACGAGCACTTGTTGGTGGTTTTGGTGTATTAATAGATTTTTCTTTTTCTGAACGGGCACTTATTGGAAATATTGGTGTTGGTGGTGAACGATTTGTTTCAATTAAATTATCTGAACGACTAGCAGATTCAATTTTTGTTTCATCGAGTAAATCATTAAGTGCTAAATCAAATTGAGTAACAGATTGTGAATCAATTTTAATTGATTTCATATCAATGCCATTTGAAACACTTTGTTCAGGTTTCCAATTTCGATTCCACATTGTTGGAACTAGAAAAGATAAATTTATTTTAATAAGAAAAGATTTTTCTAAAAATATATACGTCGATAATCAAGTTTCGTTGGTTTTTTTAATGCGGCGGATGATGGTCGTGATGGTATTGATTGTGAATCAGTAATTGCTTTAAGTTCATCACTTGGATTTGTTGATAGTAATGAAGGCCTTTAAAAAAAAAATTTTTTTTTTTGATACAGAAAGAAATTATTTATTTTTTGTATATAAATATTAACATACAAAGGATGTTGAAAAAGTGCTACGGAATTAGGCCTTGATGATGTTGAATTTTTTCTCATTGCCGAACTATTTGGACGTGATGATGGTTTTATTGATGAACGACTTTTACTTCTTTCTTCTTGTTTTAATCGCATAAGTTCTTCATCTTCATCATCTTGATTAAAATTATTATTATTAAAATTATTTTCATCTGCAGTAATTGTTCGTGCACTGAAATGAAAAATACACATTCATTTAACTATATTTAGATGAAAGTTATTCAAATAATTCGAACATTTGTTATTTTCAGAAGTCTTATTTCATCATATATTAAAAAATTCTCGTTTCCATCTATTCTAAGAAATTTCATTCTATCAATTCAAATGTGCAATGTCTTTTGAGATTAATTTTATAGTGTGGCACGAGATTCTTTGGTTACGGATTAACACAAAATAATCCGAAATTAAAAATAGTACATAGTTGTCAAAGAAAAATATTAGATGACACTAAGACAATGAGGTGATATTTTCATATAAATATTTGAAGCAATTATGGAAGGATTATCCTAATCAATTCTTCCTAGAAAAATTCCCTAGAATTTTCAAGAAATTAAACAAAAAAAAATGATAAAATCTCTAGAAGAATTCTTAGTAAGTCATACGTTATAATTCATATGTGTCTATAGATTCTCAAAAATTGTTTAAAAAGTGACCTAAATAAATCAATAATATATATTACCTATCTTCTGCTCTTACTGTTGGCAAATCATCATATAATGTCTAAATAATACAATAAAAAGTTCCATATACTAAAGAAAGAAAAAAAAAAAGACGAAGTATTTAAACATACTTCAATATCAATATTTGAATTTTTAAAATTAATATTATCGGGAAGTGAATGATTGACCGAAATAATATTTTCTATTTTTTTAAATTGTTCTCTTGGTGTTTGATTTTTTATTGATATTCTTTGATTAAAAAATTCTTCATGATTTTTATTTGAACGTCGATATTTTTTTAATAAAAGTTTTTCACCATATGTTAATTTTGATGAATGAAATTCAATATTTGGTATAAGTATTTCATTAAATTTTCCATTTGAATCATGTACTGTATCAACAGCTGCTTCATGTGTTGATTTTATTTTTTTAAAATGATTATTTTTCGAGTTTTTTTTCTTATTATCATTTTGTCTCCATTGCAATAGTGCTTGTTGAAATGATGCTGCACTAGTTTTTTCATCATAATTACCTTTAAGTAATTGTCCACCTCCTTTTTCTTCATATTCAATATCATCATCATTGTATTCATACATATCTGTTGTTATTGTAGATTTTCGAAGTAAATCATCTTTTGATTGTGCATGACATAATTCTTTGAAAATAACATCTGCCCCAACACTTAAATTTAAAAAAAATAAAAAATTCATATAGATATAAGAAAAATTTATTTTTTTATTACGGTGGTCTTTTTTTTTGTGGTGTTGCAGGTCGACTTTCACTTAATGAAACACAACGATGACGTTGTAAGGCACCACGAAGATGAAAATGAGCAAAACAACTAGCACAATATGATTCTGCACATTCCAAACATTTCTTAAAGAAAACAAGAAAAAT
>JAJEKB010020783.1:0-24461 GCA_022393335.1 Macrotrachela quadricornifera
ATTGTTGGGGGTACTATCTACTCGTGAAGTCGAGAAGGGGGGGGGGGTGTAATGGTTATGTGACACCCTGTAGATAGCTAGAATGATTACAAAAAGTTCAGTATTAATAATACGAAACCTTCGGACGACTTACGAAACCATACATCGTTCCGTATCAAAGGGAAGAAACCTTTTTTAAGACGACAAAATTGGCAAGGGTTCGGTATAAATATTGCGAAACTTTGTGGGTTGTTACGGAACTATCGTAGGATTGGCACATTATGTACGAAACCAATGATGACTTTACGGAACTTTCAGAAAGATTCGTTTCGATATTGCGAAACCCTGTTCAATCTACGGAACTTAAAGAGGTTCGAAATAAAAACTAAGGAACTTTTTACGGTCTACCGAACTGAAAATGGTTCGGTACAAAGATTGTAAACCTTCATGGTTCCGTATGGTACTTATTTTTTTTAGAGTGTAGTTGATGATGATATTCGAACAGTCGAATTTCTCCTTTTGCATAGCGCGTTCGAAGTTCATCAAGTTTATTCTGCATTACACAAGTTTTTTCGGAATTACGTTTCAGTTTTCCCATGTTTGCATGGATACTTTGTTGTCGAAAGTGCACTTCTTCATTCTTCAATACACTGGCAAACGTCCAAATATTTGGATGCTTTTTCTCGATTCTCTTATTGAATCGAGAGTGCCAAGCTATAATAAGACAATCAAACTTTTGGTATATAATAAGAGCGTATAAATCCTACACTCGCAATTATTGTTGGTGCTTGACTTCAAATCAGAAACATTCCAAAGCAGAAGAGGCACCTGTTTCATCCACCAGCCGTCGAAATACTCGAAGAGTGGTTCTAATTCCACCGGTATTCGTTCATTCAGCTCTTGATAAGCCCGTTCGACGTCTTGCACAGGTAACCATGGTAATGCCATTAAATGTCGACAAAGGGACCGTATTTCATCGTTCTCTTTGTACAGTTTACTCAGTCCCAATGTCTGAATGTGACGGTATATACACTGGGTGTAGTGGAAGTAACATCCAGAGTGTTTCGTACCTGGAAACTAAAAGAAATATTGATAAAATAAGATTCATATCATATAAGTGAGTATACTTACATGTGAAGCGATCGTTTTGATTAGAGCTTTTTCATAATCAGACATCACGTGTTCAGGTTCGAATGTGAGGTTCAGACGTTCAGCTGCGGCGTCTAATAGTTTAAAAACATGCTTGTATATCGGCACACTTCGACCCGGCAATAGACCAATAACACATGGAAAATCTATAGAGAAAATCAGAAATGGCTTACTGTAATCATCTTTATACAGTGTAGAGAGAAGACTTGATCGAAGTGCGGTACACACAATGAAAATGTACCATCGATCATAATATGTGATGCGTAAAAAAGCATACGTAGTTGTTCATCACTGGCGAATAGAATCACTCTCTGTTTTCGAACAAGTGTATCACTGAAGAGATAAGGCACACCATTGCCTGTGATTGAGTAACTATCAGGTATGTCAAAGACAGTCGATTTCGGTAATGGTGGAGTCAGTTGTCGTCGAAGTCGATTGAGAGCTGATTCTAAAGTACAAACGTAAAAACAGAATAAAAAGAAAGTTATGAACACTTACTAGCCTCGTCTGGCAAAGGAACCAGAGCAAGAGCAGTTTCACTGAGACCAGCTGAACCCAATTCATTTTCGTAGATTTTTCCAATTGCAGCTGTTTCCTTGAGGACTCGATGTCTCACTTTTTCTTTGAAAAGAGTTACCTCGATGGTTTCAGGTACTGGTAAGTGAGAGCCATGATCGCCTGATTTACCAATGTACTGATCATTTTGATCGGTATGAATGTAGGCCGAGCACAGCCGATCCTTACAACGCCAGTATTTTACTTTCGGTCGCATTTTGTTCAATTGATAAATGAATCCATCGCAAATCAAGATCGATTTTTGTTTGTTGCTAACAGAAAAGATGAGAACAGGGCTGGATGGCATGGTATAAGCGATCGATGTTGATCACACCGGACGGACGAAATAAAATGTTGTGCTGACGATGCAATATGGTGGTGCGCACACGCCAATGATGTTTCTGAGCGAAAGAGAAGAATATATATAGTCGAGACAGAGAAAGAAAGCACCCCGGATTCTATATCCATACCGCCTGTACAAAGAAAATATAAATAAAGGAAAGAGTATACAACGGTATGCCACATCATTATGATATATTCTTCTACACAGTTCGATATTTCTCACGCCTGGATATTTCTGTCGACAATCTTCGTGTCGACATTTCACATTCGACATCTTTTACAGTCGACATTTTTCTGTGTCGACATTTTTTTGTCGACATTGGTCTTTCGCCATTTCAACACTGAATCGATCAAAAATATCAAGCAAAAGGACTTTTTATATATTTCTCTCCTTTTTTGTCGAAATAGTTATTGGAATAATCAGAGAGAAGGATTTCGGAACTAGAGTCATCGAATGAACGTAAAACTGTTCGTGATGCAGATGAATCCGAAGACGAGAATGGATTTAAAGATGAAGACTTTAATAGAATTATTGATCTAACCGATTATATGAAATGTTATGCACAAATACCACGATGTGAGGTAGGGATCGTAAGGAAGATGAGATTCAGTAGACTCTTTGTTTTATCGTCACACTTTTATCGCATATATATATTTATAAATACCCATATCTCATACTGGCTTCAATCTAGATACAGCAACAGATATTGCTCATCAACTTCATAGACTTTGGAGAGTGACAGAAGCGACACGACCAAGCACACAGACTGACTAGCAATATGACAGAGATCACCATGAAGCCTCTAACGCGTCTAGTTATGAAAAAACGATATTTCCACTCGATAACAACATGTATTCGTTGGTTTATCCTATCTCTATTATCTATTATAATGAATAATCATCATAAGAACTTCGTGGTAAAGTTTCAGTACGACTTATTTATCATTTCTTTCCGACCTAACCAAAAAGTGAGAACTTAATTTGAAAAATATATTCAATACAGTCTCAGAAATAAAAACTGAAATGTAGCAAAGGAATTGAAGACAAGATAAGTGAGAAATATGCACGCATACTATCTTATTACTCAGAAATTATGCTTCGAAACATTATTTTGCCCGAACCGTAGGATCAGAACTATCTGACGTTTATCTCATTATTCTGTTTGTATCATCAATCGCATCCTGCAATTTCACACAAATACAGATACTCCACTACTCGCCTGAGCCAAACATTAGTTCATCGAACTTCGAAGACACTCTACTGCTTTTACAACAATTCAATCTGTCCACGATCGATAATCTAAATATTGATGATTCAAACAATTATCAAAATTATTTAATCGTATTCCTTTCCCTTGAAACAATAATGGCAACGGCATGAGTAATTGACCTGCATAACCGCCAAGCCCAATTAAAAATCCAATCTCAGATTCAAAATATCCACTACAAACTCGTTATCATTATTTCTAACTAGTCGACAGAAAACACTATAGCACATTCATGATCTCCATACCGAAAGTGAACGTTCTGCATCAACATCATATGACGCCTGCGAAAAAGAAATAAATGGAATCAGAAATCAGACGACTAAACACTGAGAAACATTTCCTACCTTTCAAATGAATAGAAAACGTTTATGGTAGCTATACTTACCACATTGGAACGTGTTTATCCATAAAGAATGATATATTCTATATGTGATTTAAACTATATTCTAGTGATTTCTTAATTGAAATCATAAAAGAATTCAAAAGCCATTGGATGTAGACTTCGTAGCGGAAGCCGAAAACGTTTATGGTAGCTATACTCACCCTCACCCACCCTCACCCTCGTATCTCCATTTAAGAATGAATACGAACGAATATGTATCGTTTGCTTCTGGCCATCTCACTTTACATAATAGTGTATCGGAAAACAAGAAAAAAAGGTGCCATGGAAATCGAGCTTTGCAACATTTTCGACGTAGAGGTCGAGCAAATAGTATGGATAACGAAACAATAACAATTTTAACGTGGATTAAAAACGAAAACACATCAAATCATCCAATTAGTCAAGAAGCCGATAAAGAAGAAGTGGAACACCTATCCATCACGAATAATATGAAATTGTTTAACGATCAAGTAGGATAAAAATGAGCACTGAATGAAAGTTAATACCATTTCACTCATATTTAGACATGTGTCAACGATGATTCATGTATGAATGCATATTCGTTAAATATTTCTACAAATCAATTACCGAAAGTACCAGAATCAGAAGCAACAGATTATCAATGGATATCACCGCCTAGTAAAGTACATCAAAAGAAAAAAAACATTGTAGTTTATCCACCGATCATTGGAAAACATCGTCGGCAAAACTTATTCCAAAATATACAAAACTACCTAGTTATTTATTCAAGTATGTATTATCTAAAAATATTTCCTGTTATGAAAAGAATATTCACCAATGGTTATCAAATTTTCACATATTACAAACTATTCGAGAACGAGCTGAATTAATGAATGCTAGCTCTCAATTAAGAATGGAGCGTGATTATTGGGCCCATGTACTCGATTTAGGCCTACCTGCAATGAGCTGGTTAACAACAATCGTCAAAAATGTGAAGCAACGAAATCACATTAATTGGGATTATCCTCGGACTACGAGAAATGTCGTACATCGACAAAAAATTATTGAAAAAAAATACTCAAAACAGAAAATGATTTAAGTGCTGTTTTACGACAACACCAGCAACAAGCAATGCAAATCTTTCATCAAATACAAAATGAAACATCAGTTAATCATGCTATGGATAATTTATCCAACGCTCTTATCACTATGATACACAACGATCTCGGTCAAGTACGTACTAATTATGAACAGAAAAAGATCCTATTAACGCTCGATGTGAACGACGTGTATCTTGTCAAATCATTTTATGACCTGAATCCAACTGAAGAGCAGGTTTACATTGTTATTTTTATTCGATATTTGATATTAGTCATGTTTCTCGTTCACTGGCTGTAGGTATGCGCTGCTCAAACGATCTGGCGAATAAAAGCCAAGTCATGTAATCGAACCATCATTCAAATGAGAAATCGTTCGTCCGTTTTTGTTCAACAAATCACAGGTAAGTCAGTCATTTTAAACTATATATTAACTATCACTCGTCAACACATTGATCACTACTACACTGATCATGAACATCAAAGTCAATTGTTGTCTTCAATGGAAGTATTGCCTTATTCGATGCGTCTCATTGTTGAAAGTCGTCTCGACAACATTGAACAACGATCTCAACAGATCATTAGGTTTATTAATGATTCTTCTAATTCATCGTCCTATTTTTAGAATTACCACGATGAGTTCAAATTAGATAGAACTATCTTCATTGTTTTTTCGTTTACATACTACCAACATGACTTAGAATCTATAGTTCTGTTTGAACGAACTTTGTTGTAGTTTTTTTTTTTCTTCCTCTCATTTACTTTGAACCCTGTTTCTAGATTATATGATAAATGAATATTTTCATAGTACTACTATAAACATCTACTCATAAATCATGACATTTCTAGATTGATAATCGTAAATCCATTTATTTTTCCTTTTTATATAGTAGGAAGTGTTCAATGAGTTACAGTAATAAGAATCAAGGAGATAGTCGAGCTATCAATGTACACACTAGTGTCTATGGGCAAACAGTAAAATATATTTCACAGAAACAATTTTGTGATGAACAGTATTTATTTGTTTCTCCTATATAGTATAGTAACTTTGAAATGAATGTATCAAGTATTTGGGATGATTCGTTCGTCCACAATGTCCACAGCGGCGGCGACAATGATGACGATGACGAAGATGATATACCCCTCAAGCAAGACTATGATTTAGACAACCTTTATAGTCGAGAGCAAGTTAATATAGAAGAACAAATCGATCTTATGAGGGAAGATGAAGATAATGACGATGAGACAATGGATGGCATAACGAACAAACATGATCCAGGGATAGTGACTACAATAGTTAAAACATCCCGAACATCCAATAGAAAAACTCAAGTACAGCTGCTTGTTTGCTTTGTATAGGGTTCACTGATGAGCTTTTTTTCTTTTCTAGTCTATTGACGAAGAACCGGCATTATCACAGAAATTCAGTCAACTACGTACCTCTTCAAAAGCTGATCAAGGCAAGGAAACTATTCAGCCTGATGAAGTAGAAAACATTCCTGACTATTTAAGAAAAGCAAATAAATCATTTGCAAACATGCTCTGTTCGGTATTACCTATGAATACAGTCAATGTCAGCAAATTAGAAGATCTTCAACAGATAGCCATTTCCATTCATCATGTCAAATACAATCAAATTTTGCATTCACTTTGGATTGTCTATTTAAAATCGGGTCTAGGTGAACTTCGACCATCACAAGAACATCCGGTCAGATCATCATTTTTCAATCCACAACTATGGCCAGTGCCCATTCAAGCAAAAGTGAAGATAAATATCCGTTCAGATATCAAGGAGCATGATGCTTGTCTAACTTATGTCAAGAATCGTCTCGTTGAATTGGAGAAAGCGATTCATCAATCTCAATCGAAATTATACGATCAACTCAATCGTTTATCCAGAAATGATTGCTCATCCGATACCATTCGGCAAGCCATTGAGAAACTGATAGAAGATAAACTCACTGATCTACGTGCGAAAATTCAACATAAAATTCGGCTAGTCCATTATGACTATGAAGAGCGAATCGTGGAGTTACAGTTTTTGCACCATAAACCTACAGAATCTCAAGTAAAACAGGCAGCGTATTTGGTCGTCTTGTTCTATTTCTTTTTTAGATACAATTAGCCGATCGATGCTGTGTCACTCGACATCAACATGAAACAACCAAATATGAATTACAACTACTTGAAAGAAGAATTACACACCACAATTCTTCTAAACTGTTCGATACTTTGCCAATATCCCGTGTGTCATTATTTGATCCGATCAATAATGCTGAGATTCGACAACAATTGTACACACACTATCGACAAGGAATCGAACAATCAAAAACGGACATGTTCAAACTCTATATCAATTGTGCCACAATTGAAATGCAACATTATCAAGATGAACATAAGCGTCAAATTAACAAAATGTGGCAAGACCAACATGCACTTCCTCAAGATCAAAAACTAGCTCCTGCTATGATAAATCTGATCCAACAACGTGCTGATATTATTGCAGAACGGATCAAATGTATTTACAATTTCAAAGCTCGAACTTTTGTGATTCACTTATAAAAATATACTTCTCTGCTTTTGTTTTCGCCATATAACACAAAAGGATCTCTTGTTCACGACGACTATAGTGTTTTTTGTTTCAGATTTATTCTACGACAATGAATTTCAACCAAATGCATACTACAACAGCTACTACTTCCTATTCGTCTTCTCGTCGAAAAAAATGTCATGGCAACAAAAAGTTACAACGTTTCCGTAAAAGACGACGTGCTCGTGGTATGAGTGAAGCTGCTATTAAGAAAACAATCGATGCACGAAAGCATGAGAATAACTACAACCACAAACATATTCAAAAGTAGGCAATCATAGTGAACAGGCGTCATTGGTAACATCAACAAAACGTAAAAGAGATATTTCGTCTCAAGCTCTTAGTCGTCATTTAACTACCACGTCGACGTCTTCCACTCACCAAATTACTACCGATCAGCGAACAACAACTAAAAAAATGAGAAACACGATGGGCTTTATTCAATCTTTACCAATGAATTCTATAAGTGTGAACAAGAATTATCCGTTTGTATTCTATTTCAAACTCAATGTATTCCCGATACTAAATGATTTCATCTATTGTATTTAGATTACTACCATATTTAATTCATTTGCAACATCTTATTTTTCAAACTCTTTCTAAACAATTGAATTGTGTATTAAATAAAAAGCATGACCAAATCTTCATTCATTTACGATTACAATTACTAGATCGTCAATATCGTCTTGACGTCGATCGACATTCATGGCAGTCGTATCTTAATATTGGCTCTCAAGAAAATCTCTGGCCAGTAAGACTGTAATTCCAATAACTCTCCATGAAATCATCTTTGCATTCATTTATTCATTCTAGCATAAGCTTTATCTGATGGCTAAAACTACTCAACCCACGATTTGTCAACAATTTGTTAAAACAGAATTAGCCAGGATTCAATCTCAACTGAATGAATGTCACATCGAATTGATTAGACAAAGACAATCCTCATCACTATCGATTTGGTTACCATCTATCGATACTATTGATCATTGTTTGAAAGAATATGTTTGTTTACAAGAAAACTATTTATTTCAACGCATTGAAAAGCAACTGATTCTATGTAAAAATGATATTGATGATCAGAAACTCTACCATCAACTATCAGTTTATAATTTATCGACAATTCAACAACAAAAAATCCAACAACTGATTCATCTACGACAGCAACAAGTGGATGTGTACGAAGAACTGATTATGTTGAACGAACGCATTCTTCATCAGTTTTTACCACCCGTCTTTGATCAGCTGGAAGAATATATTACCACACAAGATTTTTATTGCCCATCGATTGCTGATCATACATTAGCCGAAATGGAAACTAAGCGGCGAAAAATTTTACAACAACGAAAACGAGCTGTATTACATTTGTATATGTATGCGTATCAATATAAAATGAATGCTTATGAACAACAATATGAACAAGTATTGAATGAACTTGAATTAAACTCGACTTATAATACAATCACAATTAATGGACTGACTCTTTTTCAGGGTATTAAAATCTATATGATCCATCGAACAGATCGTCTTAAACAAGAGATCAATGAGAAAATAAGTCATTTTCGTCAAGTTCTTGCTCGTCATCGTCAACGCTCCGCATTAGCAAAGAAAACCATCGGCGTATCTCCACAAGTAACAATCAATGTTCTTCATCATACTTTAAATGCCGATGAATTGCTTCATTTATCACAAGGTACGACTGTTCATTATTGATCAATTCTTATTGTCATGACCTACGAAGTTTCTTTTTCTGTTTTTTTTCCAAGGTGAAAGCTATATCCGACCAAATCAGAGCGCTCTTCGCGTCTACAAACATCGAGAAAGTCAATTACAAAATGACTTGAAGGCTATTACAAAGAAAGTTACAGAACAATTAAGTAAATACTGTAAAC
Organism: Macrotrachela quadricornifera; assembly: GCA_022393335.1. Lineage (NCBI taxonomy): Eukaryota > Metazoa > Rotifera > Eurotatoria > Philodinida > Philodinidae > Macrotrachela > Macrotrachela quadricornifera. Next base: position 9,212 of record JAJEKB010020783.1, read on the forward strand.
GATCACCGCCCAAGCCAATGTTAGATCGATATGCGGAGCTCCTCGAAAATCGACTACGTCTCCGTTATATGGCTCCCTTATCATTTGTTGATCAAATGCGTGCTCAACGAGAATATGATCTGGTTAAATCCATTCGACAAAAACTACGAAAAGGACAGCTTATTTTGCGTGTATGTGACAAAGGTGGTGGTTTACATCTGAGTACAAAAAGTGATTATGAACGAAAAGCAGCTGAATATCGACATGATACAAAAGCTTACCAAGAATTATCCTACAATCCACTAGAAGAACTCATTACGAATGTTACAAATGCACTCAACCGTCTGGGAGATACAAAAGAACTACCACTCTATGTTTACAATCGTTTGGTGCCGAGTTTGAATACCGTCAAACAATCGTATATGTATTTTAATCCCAAAGCACACAAAGTAAACATACGACTTAATTCATGTGACGTATACGATGTTTTCTTTTATTTAATTAGGAAGGAACACCGATGCGACCAATTATGAATACAATTCAAGCAGCAACAAGAGCTATTTCTGATCTCTTAGATGAGTTAATTCGACCGATCTATAACGAACAAAATAAAGAGAATACAATCATTGATAGTGTTGACTTAATCAAACGTCTCGAAACTTATGCTGCGAATGGTCATTTGCAACGATCAACACTTTTCTGCACATTTGATATAACCAATCTGTATACAATGTTACCACAAGATGAATCAATCACCATTCTCGGCAAGTTTCTTCGTACATATAAAGGTGAATATATCAAAAATATACCGGTTAAAACGATTGAAAAATTAGCTGAAATTGTACTGAAAGAAAATGCCTTCGTTTGCAACAATAAATTGTACAGACAAGTGATTGGTGGTGCGATGGGTTCCCCATTTACATTGACTTTGGCCAATATATTTATGTGGCATTGGGAACAGCGATGGATTCGACGACAAAACCATCACCAAGAAATATATGGCCGGTAAACAACTGTCTTCTTCTTTTTCTTCTTCGTACAAATATTTACTAGTGACTTGTATATTTATTCTAACAATAGGTATATTGATGATGTCTTCTTTACTTCGAATGAATCCATGGAAACACTTCAGCAACTACTGAAAGATGCTAATGCATGGCATCCTAATATAAAACTACAAGCACATATCAGTACCACTGTTCCATTTCTCGATGTTCTCGTTAGCAATTGTCAAGGTGTTCTTCATACAGCGGTATATCATAAACCCTCGGCTGAACCATATGTCGTACCCTTTCTTTCCGACCATCCGCGTCATACCTTTCCAAATATTATTCAAACTGCTCTAGTTCGAGCCATACGATATTCATCGACATTTGATGCATATATTAATGAAAATATAGCTGTACATCTCATGCTATTATACAATGGGTAAGTCATCCGGATACTTTTTTCAATCTTTTTACCTTTCAATCCATCTATTTTAGTTATCCATTTGCATATATTGACAAACAGTTTCGAATAGTCTTCGGCGATTTTATTTCCAAAACGTCAATTTTGCCCATCATTACCAATGAAAACAAATTTCATGAATTACGACACAAACTACTGGGTCAGCCGACACCGAGACAGTCACAGATCGAAGCACAAATTCAACAATCCAAACAGCACACTGAAAGCGGTGACGAAAGCAAAACATCAACATCGAATGTGCCACAAAAAATTAACAGCAAACTTCAGGATACCATCATCATTCATTATACGCATGAAAAGCGATTCGAATCCATGAAAACAGACATGCATGAAATATTCCGTGAAGCATTTCGAGCACTAGGTATTGACTCTATTCGAATGATCGTGGGCCATCGCAACAATCCAACTTCACAACGTGAACTGATCCGAAAACGTCCACATATAAAACTTATGACAATAGTAGCGCGAGGCAAACGCCACCTATAACTAAAACTGTTTTCCAAATACTGAATCTCATTCTCATTTTAGGGTCTAGTGACTAGGTAACAACAACTATCCGTCAAACAAACAAAGACATTCCAACCCATTAGCGACTGTATAACAACTACGAACACGGACACAAACCTTAATATTACATTCATTCTACCTTTTTCTCTGTATCGTTCACTCTGATTTCAGTCTTCATCCCTACCGAAATAGAGTTGTTGAATCAAATCAATCCCATCGTCAAAATCTATTCCTCACACATATATCTATATTCTAGATAAAATATTACTACGAATGTGAAAAGAACTGATCTCTGCAAACGACGTCAACCAACCAACACCGCATTACGAGAGAAACATCCATACAACTTTCCGTTGGACCAACAGCACTCAACCAGCCGATCCAACCAATCACAAATGCCGCTAGATGACTGATGGTGCAATGTTAACATTATGGTAGCTCCACTCACTTCTGCAAATACTTTCTACCATTACTATTTCAAGTAACAGTGTAGATTCAACATTGTTTTGATTCTTCTCGAATTGAAACATGACCATCTGATGATCCTCTTGGCTGAGGTGCAATGTTAACATTATGGTAGCTCCACTCACACCCTCACCCTCAATCTAGTTAAATCCATTCGATATCGACTGAAGAAGGAAGAACTTGTTCTTCGCGTCACTGATAAGAGTGGCATTTTTCATATTGGTCCTGCCAGAGGTTATGAACACAAAGCTGAAGCATATCGACAAAAAACAGGTGCTTACATGGAACTGGAAACAAATCCATTGACAACCGCGCATGAAAAGGTCGTTCATTTACTGTGTGATCTTCGTTCGAAGAATCATATCAAAGCAGGACAACTGAATCAAATGCTACCGAAGTATGACGAAGTCGAATTATCTTATCTCTATTTTGTTCCTAAACCACACAAGGTAAGCGTCACGTGTACTTCTGCATCTTTGAGCGTTACATTTGTCTCTCTTCTGTTCCATACTTTTTCTAGGAAGGAACCCCGCTGAGACCGATTGTCTCCTCGATGAAAACACCCACCACGAAAATTTCGAAGTTTCTCGATCGACTGATTCGACCTGTGTTTCATTATCATGCGCGTGAAACAACCATTATGAACGGGATAGAACTGATTCGTGGTCTCGAAAGCCATGCGTCCAGTGGTCAATTGAAGTCAACTACACTGTTCTGTACATTTGACATCACAGATCTATATACCATGTTGCCACAAGAAGAATCACTGAACGTTCTCACGGAGTTTCTTATCCATTATGGTTATCACAAAGTACAGGGTATTCCATTGGATGCTATTCGGAAATTGGCTCGTATTGTACTCGAAGAGAATGTGTTTGTGTATGGAAAGAAATTCTACAAACAAATAGTTGGTGGTGCAATGGGATCAGCCTTTACACTGACACTGGCGAATATCTTCATGTGGAAATGGGAAAGAGTGCTTATTCGTCAGCAGACCTTATCGAATGAGATCTATGTCAGGCAAGTTCTTCTTCTTGATGTTGTATCTTACGAATCTGATAAACTAATTTTGATTTTGCCTTTGCTAGATACATCGATGATATTTTCTTAACTTCCAATGATTCAATCGAAGCGTTGAATGAGATGTTAGATAAAGCAAATAGTTTACATCCAAACATCAAACTAGTTCGTCAAATTGGTCGAAGTCTTCCATTTCTTGATGTTTTGGTGGAGAATAAATGTGGCATATTACATACATCTGTGTATCACAAAGAAGCAGCTGAACCGTACATCGTACCGTTTAAATCTGACCATCGACGTCATGTGTTCCGGAATATTATCGAAAGTGCTCTTACTCGTGCAATTCGATATTCATCGACATTAGATGCTTTCAATCATGAGCGACGTTCGATTATTCTAATGTCGCTTTATAACGGGTAACGCCTACATAAACTCATCGACCATATTTCCTTTTGTATATGTAGATATCCATCGAAATACATCTATACTCGTCTGAAACAGTTCTTTAGACGATGTAACCCTACAACTGCTTCAATACTTGTCGATATGTTCGAAAATGAAAAACAATTTCTCGAAATACGATACCAAATGTTCGAACAACGATTTTCTAAACGAAATCCAGAACAGATTAAGTATGATTCAGTCACTGATGACATAAATCAGGAAGGGACTAATAAAGTGACCGAACCAATACTAGCTATCGAAGAAGAGAAATCCAAACGAGATTTAATAGTCCATTTCCAGTACGAACAGCGTATGAAAAGTTATCAAAAAGACATTCATTATATATGGGACCGAGCCACCAAGCAAACGCCCATTGAAAAAACTCGATTGATCGTGGGAACTTGTAACAGTGAAAATGGGAGCAAAGAAATGATCACCAAACATCCTCTGTTAAAATCTTTGAAAATGTAAAATGATACTGAACAAGCTTAAACCGTTATTTCATATGTTTATATTGCCATTTTCTATAAATAAAAACGAACGTGTGTAGTTGAAAAGCAACTCATAGGAAGTATTAATGACTTTTTCTCAAACAGACATAGATCGAATCAGAATGTGAACGATAAGGTAGCCAAACAACAGAAACTACTCACAAACTATACACTCAGAGACAGAAGGGACTCTTGAAAGTGAAAGAGCGGCTATGAGAGAAAAACTGTAAACGAGAAAATCCTGATTACCCAATCCATAACACTGATCGACATCTACAAGTGCAAAATGTATATGAACAAAAGTCTACACAGAAAAGTGGATAACAAGCAATCCTACGAACTTCAGCATATAGGTCTCACTTTCGTACATGCGAAACAAAACAAAAACATCAAACTTCGTGTAATAATCTTAACCGAAGCTTCGGACCATTCGAACGCAAACTTCTGATATCTATCCCGAAGTAGAACCTTTCTGACCCATTACTTCTTGACCACGCATTGCAAAAAAATCGAAGTCTCCTACAACTCTTCTATATCTAAATATCCAACGATGAGAAGTTACCGAACCGAAGACATACAATGATATTCTAAAAAAACACATAAAGATAAGTATACATCACAATCTAGCGCTAACAGAATCACCAAAAACAAACATATCACCGAATAACAGTGTCAACCATCATAAACCGTTCTCCTTCACAATCAACAAACCCAATATATGAGACCAATCAATATATTACAAAATGTGCTATTCACAACATAAACGAATGGAAATAATATCAAAACTACCTGATGAGACCCTTAAGCAAGGTCGAAACGCGTCGTAGTTTGCTTGAACTCACCCACCCTCTAACATTTAAACGTAATGATCATTTATGGTGGTGCATATTCACACAATACGCATTCTATAAACGAAAAACGTAATAGACTATGATAGCTCATGTTAACAAATCAACCGACGTTTATATTTTTCTTTACTGTAATGATCGGTTCATCCGCATATTGTTGTATAAATGTGCCATGCAACTAATTACTTAAAGATATGATTAAAATATAGTGTACTTCTTTTCATGTTTTGTTATCATGGTTCGCGTTTCGATAACAATAACAACATGTGTGATTTATAATTCATCCTATCTCATTCTATCCAATCTTTCATCGATGTATTCATCTTTTAGCCTCAGTGCATAGCATTTTTCTTAACTGTATAAAGTACTGCAAGTACTTTACTCAGTTTTTGTGAAACACGACCTAAAAGGAGTGTTGAAGTATAGTGGTAGAAATTTGGACCCACTACCCCCCGCCCACCACAGATCGTGACAGAGAAAACTCATACCCATCACAGACCGTGACAGAGAACTCTAGAGACCATCACAGACCGTGACAGAGAACTCTAGGTACCCATCACAGACCGTGACAGAGAACTCTAGAGACCCATCACAGACCGTGACCGACAGGGCCAAAAGCGTCACAGACCGTGACAGAGAAAACTCATACCCATCACAGATCGTGACAGAGAGCTCTAAAGAGCCATCACAGACCGTGACCGACAACCAAAAGTAGCGTCACAGACCGTGACCGACAACCAAAAGTAGCGTCACAGACCGTGACCGACAACCAAAAGTAGCGTCACAGACCGTGACCGATAAGGCCGAAAAGCATTACAGACCGTGACTGATAAGGCCAAAAACCGTCAGGCGGTGACCGACACGGCCAAAGATCGTCACAGGCCGTGACCGACAGCCTCATAGACCATAACAGACATAGAACTAAACTATTCATGTTATCAGTTGTAGCGGCTATGTCGTGTTTCACATTTTAATCCCATAGGGATTGCGCTAACAGCTTTTTTTCTTATATCTATTCATGATAATCAATTATACAAAGAAAAAGAAGAAGTAGAGGTTACAAAGACAACACTCTCGTGCCGGATACTAAATTCATTTGTCCTTTTCTCCGTTGTCTTGATTCCTTTAGTTCTCTTTCGCTTGATTTTGCCCCTTTCTCAGCTAGGATGAAAAATCTATAATAAATATGAAATTTGATACTCTTTTTTTCTTGTCTTATTATATGATTAACGTAACTCGTTCACAACTTTCACACATTACCACAATCTTTTCGCTTTATTTTGCATCTGTATGATTTTTTCCTATTTCGCTTACTTGACTCTTGACCTATTCAATTTTCTCATGGAGTACTTCCTGCGTCGTGTCTTCTCCACTTTTAATCGTACGAAACATCTTTTTGTGAGTCATGTTATTTTAATTTGATAAGTAGATAGATGGATTAGTTACTATGTGGCTAATTAAATAGTTAGATAAGTAGATAGCGAGGTGCATGGTTCAATACGCTTGCAGTCGGATGGCTAGCCAGGCGGGTAATTAACGATGTGTTCAAACAAATAATTAGATGAGTAGATACGTAGTTGTATGGTAAGTTAGATAGAGAAATAGGCAGATAGATAGTTGCAATCTACTATAGAGTTAAGCAGCAGCAGGTCGTTTTTGGATAACTACAAAATAACATGAGCTCAAAGTTCGGGTTCTCGACATTATCTGCAATGGACAAAAAAAATATTCTTGCTGTTCTTATTGAGCATGTCGTAAATTCTGAAGATGATCTTTATTTGACGTGAATGAAAAAAATTCCTTTCCAATTGCAATATAATGGTTAGGAAAATTTCTTGAACCATCATGTTTTGAAAAATTTGTGGTGTACATTTCTAATAATACTTTTATAAGTTTTCAATGAAAATAGATAGAGATCTCGGCTTTATATTGATTGGCAGAAGAGACAGTGAGATTTATTATCATTATATTACATTTAAAAACTCATATTTTATCCATAGATCAGATAGAAGTGTTCTTCAGAGCTCATAATGTGTCTAACAAGAAAATCAAAAGCATTCGTTGCTGACTATGCAAAAGACAGCTGTGTCGACTGTAGATAGCTCTAAAATTCTACGATGGATATTTACTTTTAAAAGAAAGAGTATTTGATACAGAAATCGAAAAATTATATAAACAAAGAAAGAAAAACTTAAAAGAATAACACAATTGCGCGATTCTTTGTTAATTATAAAGCAAAATATAACTTTCGGCTAATGAATAGAAATGTGAAAGAAGAAAAAAGAGAAAGTCACATATTGATTGCTGTGTGCCACAAATAATATTTACCAAATACCAATTCATGCTTCAAGACTACTTCAAACTCAGAACATAGACAAAGTATGAATAATATTTCTATTCAGATTACGGTTTCCTTTTATTTCTCGCTATCAATTAGTTGTTTTTCTGTGCCAATATCCTTGCGGCATTTATTATTCATAACAAATTAATTGAATACAATGAAAGCAGAATAAAAGCTACCATGATAATGAATTGTTTGAAAATCATTATGAAATAAATAGGAATATATATAAACGCAGTTCTCATTGATCTGACTTAGACAGCGTTTTAACTTGATTGTGTGTAACGACACCCCACCATTCAAACATAAAAAGGTGAGTGAGATCTAGGGCTGTCACCGTTCCCGTTCCCAAGAGTTCCGTTCCCTAAGAACGGGAACGGTCCTGGAACTGTATTTTTGAGTGTTTTACGATCATATAATATGTTCACCTACTTTTACTTGTCGTTTTTCTTTTAAACTGACCCGCGTTCCCGTACTCAGGAATGGGAACGAACCTTCCGTTCTCGTACTCAGGAACGGGAACGAACTTTGCGTTCTCGTGCTAAGGAACGGCAATGAATCTGGCGTTCCCGTACCTAGGAATGAGAACGGTTCTCATGATTTTATTCCTTTTCAAACGAGCAATCAATCTAGAGTTCAGTTTCTTCAATAACATAAATCAAAGATAGTATTTCCAATGTCTTTTGACTTTACTGATAACATTTGCTCTATACATGAATTTATCGATTGTATCCCTCTTCGCCGAAAAAAATATCGTCGATAGAATTCTTCCCCTCACCCTCATTTTCCGAGCTCTTCCGAGACGAAAAACTGCTTCCGACGAAATCTTTTTCGGCGAAGAGGATACAGACCGTTTGAGTATACCAGGAAAGCTCTTCATCTGATTCTTTTTCTCATACTTGTCAGACAAAGGATCATCATTACAATGTAGATTTACTCGTTGAGTAGAAAGAATATGTTTTCTATGATTTCGAATGTGGTTGGGCTAGTGTTGTGTGAGTAACATGAATTTTACTTGAGTGAAATAACTTTCTGTGTTCTTGAAGGGAAACGATGGAAAAAACGGTCTATTCACTTTTCTGCGGTATTAAAGACACAACCATGATTAGCGTTCCCATACCTAAGAACGCGAACGCAATGAACGTTCCCGTTCTTAGGAACGAGAACGTGAGGAACGTTCCCGTTCTTAGGAACGAGAACGTGAGGAGCGTTCCCGTTTTCGGGAACGGTACGCAAATGTGACAACCTTACTATAGAAGTAGAACTGGATGACGACAACTTTATCATGTTTCTTGTCAAAAAGATCAGCAACCTAAGTCGCGTTCCCGTTCCAAGGAATGGGAACGCAAGTTACGTTCGCGTTCTTGAGGACGGAACGGGAACTCGACACCCCTAGTGAGATCTAAATATTTCAGGAAAGACATACCGTAGTCAGCTCAAAAAAGTCAAAGTATAGCTGACATACGCATTTGTATCACTAAAGTCTAACAAAAAAGTTTAAGTGTAAATCAAATAGGAGAGCATTTTCCTGCCAAAGAACTTGCTGAGAAACGTGCAATAGAACGATGTAAATGCATGAGATAAAAAATATGGTTGATCGAAAAATAGAAGACTTTTGCAGAGAAAAAAAACGAAAATATGATCTCTGCTACTCTTTTATATCTATAGAAATTCTCACATGAACCGTATACGGTTAGTAACGGCAGTAAAACATCCTGGAAATCGAGTATCGAATCGTTTACAGGACGGTGGGATACGACCGTAATACTGCACATACTTAATGGGCGAAAAACTATTTAAAACAGTCGTTAACTACTGTACTGTTTTGACCTGGATCATGGAGAATATATCTAGTTCAAGTTCGAAAGTAATTCAAATTTTCGAAATTTCATAATCAACGAAACAAAAAGGAACAAGAAAAAGTTTCCAAATGATAATGCATAATTCAAACTAGAAGGACAACAGTGATTTTGAACATATTACTTATAATAAACTAACCTTGTAGATGTTTCGCAAGCGAGATCTCGCGAAAAAAGCAAACATTATGGTTATAACCACGCAATACGATATGTTTGAGGTTGACATGATATCGATATGGCTCTCTCTTGTTGGTTTGTTGATGTTCTCTTTTCCTCTGATGGTGTGTTTTTTCACTGCTTTTGTTGATTTTTTTCTCCTGTTTCTTTACACTGAGAAAAGGGAGAAAACAAGAAAAAGCCTAACACTTTGTCATAATATTCATTACTTATGAAGTCTTTCAGAGCCAATGAGCTTTGATTCGGATTTCATTCATCCACTAAACAATAGCAGGTTTTTCATTTTTCACAGGCTTCAAAGCATTAAACGGCGAAGACTTATAAACTCTGTAAGATGTACCTTTTAACAAGGAAATGTTTTCCATAAGTCACTAGTGAGACTTGTCTTTTTATTGCTCAAGAGCTGAGTTGTCCAAAAACATCCATTCGCCGAAGAAGTTGTCTTTTTATTTCTATTTTTCTTCCAGTGAATTGACTGCCGAACTGAACAAATTCCTTCGCACGTTTTCACGAGCAGGAACCATTCTCGATCGTAGGACATCAAGTCACCATCATTTTCTTGACCGGCATTTGGTTTTTTCTCATACACAAAGATATAATGGATAGGTCTAGAGGAAAATCAGGTGCATCTTCCTCTGCAAAGAACAGAGGAACAGGTGTATCGTCTCCCGGAAGAGGTCGTACGAAAACCTACGATGATCAAAGCAGTGATCGAATAAATACTGATGATTACAACGTGCATGACGAGTACAAATGGATACCAAAATCGAAACCGGAACGATGTTACGAGCAGAAACACTTCGAAGACCAACAGGAGGTTTGTAGAACGAAATGGTTCCCTGCATCACATTGTTCATGTTTTTTCGACAGAAAGTTAGCAAAAGCTCAGGTCTTCCAGATGCTTTCCAAGCGCCCACATCGCCTAAAGTCGTTCTTTTGAAGAATGAGCCTGTGCTTGCTGGAACTGGAACTGAAACATTCGACATTCAAAACGACGAAGCTAATGTGTTGAACATTAGTTATCGAATGGCTCTTCTGGCGAAAGCCATGCTCAATGAAATAATGACATTAAGTGAGAACCAACCAACCTCATTTACCAACAAATACCGCCTGGAACTTCGACCATCGTCCTTTTACAAGCGAAATATCGAGCCCAGTGAACACGAAATGTGGGAGCTTCGAATGAATCTCGATCCCATTGCTTGGTTCGATCGGCAGTGGAACCTTACACATGATGACAAAAAGAAACAGAGCTCCTTTCTGAATGATGCTCGCAGCTATGTCATTAAGTATCGGCATCTTGTTCCAGATGAACCACCTAAGCCTCCCCCATCGCCTTCACGTCAACCAAGAGTGCCCGAACGACTATGCGAGTATCAGCTTGATTGCAAATATGGGCATCAGTGTCGTTTCAAGCATGCAACAGTCATCTGTAGTGAAGACTCGTGGCAACGGGACGATGGTGTGTCAAAATGCGGACAAGCATTTATCAATGATAATGTGATAATGGAGTGGCGCATAAAATCTGTTCGTCAACCACCAGATCAGGGTGAGTGTAATTTGAAATTCTCAGGTAGTGACAAGATAGTGCTGCTCTTACGGTCATTGGTATCGAGATCTTCTTCTTGGGACGTATATCACCAAAACATGTTATTACTACAATAGAATATTCAAGGATGGAGCGCACTTAGGTTTTCCCAAGAATTGTAACAAGTGAAAAGTTCGAGGACACTTAATTTTCCTATTGTTTAAAAAGAAGTCTAGCATTCTTGGTTGAGGCTAGAAGATAAGCATTTTTTCAACTAATTCTGATATGTACTTTCTCATAATATATTCAAAAAATGTGAGGTACACAGGAATCTTTACGAAGTGATTCTAACATCATATAAGAATTACGATGAGGGTCAAAACTTTGAAAGCTCTACTGATCGTAGGAAACATATTGTATTCAGTATTTAAAAGTACAGGATACGACACCATGCTGTTTTACTAAATTTAAACTTGGTTTTGCTAATTAATCATTTCCCCTATCGCTGAAGCCTTTTCCACTTCGTCGAATTTTCAAAACAGTTGGAGACTCGTTCAAAACGGTAATGGTATAGTTCTAAACTATAGATATAATTACGAGCTGTTTCCTGTGGAATATCTTTCCAACGGCTTCCTATTAATTACAATGAGTACCCCAGCAAAAACCTTGTTTTCATTCAGAAACGTTTGCACAGACGCTAACACAAAACTTCGATATCTGTCATTGATGTTTTATATCCAATAAAAGATCATCGTGGAGGATTAGTTTCTCATTGAAATGGGTTAAACTGTTCCAAAGACTTATGTGTATTCATACTTTAATAACCAAAAAGAAAGAAGCATCATTTAAACATTCTCATGTGTTGCTAGTTTTGGAAGATCTTTGAGAAAGCCGTTGGAGTCTTTTAGTTGTTTTTGCAGTCCGCTCGGTAGGTGGCATAATTATGATCAAATGCACGAGAAGTGAGACTTTTCAATAGATTTCGTTAGACTAGTGATCACTAAAATCTTTTTCTAATATAGTTTTTACAGATTGTGCGAACGTTGTCGAATAAAAACAAATAATAGGAATTTCAGCGCATTGGGATGTTTCTGTTTTGAGCGATTTCATATTAGGTTTGGGTCAAAATGGTCAAATGCAGATAAATATCGGAGCTCTATCTGTATCGTCAAAGCGCATTTGAGAAAAACTTTGAAGTGACAAGAAATGTAAAAAAACTGTGCTTCTATTTAAATGTAAAGCAGAGGACAATACACTTGCACACGTATCTGAAAATACGAGAAACTGAAACACTTAAAGAAAACTGCGGTTCAATGAGAAAGAAATACAACATTGAATTTAGTAAGGAATAAAGTCACCGATATGGAAACTGCAACTTTCTATCTATCACCGATTCAGACTTACTGAACTTTAATTCCATTCTCTTACGAGATGAAAAGTTGACTCTACAGAAACAGTTAAAAATACTGCGGCGGGGCCAGATTAACTTTTATTCACAGATTTAGGGTCAAACGACGACCCACGTGCCTCTACAGCATCAAAACGTCAGCGTGTAATGGAAGAGCAACCGCAAAGCTTCCTCTTGGTAAATAAGAAGGAGATAATCCGCGATCTTGTCTTGTTCCCCATGCCCCCATGGCATACTACCAATCGTGTAATAGTGACAAAGGACGTTTTCTGGGAGCATGTCATCTACATATGTCGACTGCTTCGAAATGAACTACGTTCTCGTCCAGGCAAAGAAAATGCTGCATGGCCCGTCGAAGCAGTGGCCCTGAATTTCGGTGAATGGGAAACGGCAGGTTCACTAGACCAACGTGCCGTTGATTGTCATGCGCATGCACACTTTTACCTCTCTTCAGAATTTATTGATCAGTGCAACGATGAATTTTTTCGACCACTCAAAGGTCGACAGCAGCAGCCACCAAATTATTTTCGCGACAATGCTGATCTTCTCGAACAAAAACGACTTTTAAGCTACGAACTCCGCGAACAATCTCAAACACTTGGATTGAAAGTCGCAGAAATTGAAAGGACACTGAAAACACTTGTCGAAGGTAACAAGAGGCTTGAAGAGAAGCTTGCAGAGTTAATTTCGAAACCGAACGTCCAATAAACTGGATCTTTCCCAACTAACAATGATGCTTGACTGACATATCTATGGTTCATTGCTGCATTGATTTCATTCATAATTCGAATAAACAAGATAAATTTCATAAAAAACTAATCCACAAAATAGTTCGACGAGTTTCTCATTAAATACAAAGTAAAAGCGTGAAAATGCTCTTCATTTTGATATTTTTTATGCCCGGATGGCTTATTTGTGACACTATGCAACGCCAGTCTATTTGATTTCAATCCGAATTAAAAAGTTGCACTCGATTTCAAACTAAACTGAAGGTCATGAGGCTCTTTAGAGTTATTTATTACTATATACAGGGTGAGACAAAAGTAATGTAACACGGCGTTCTTTTCAACTTTTTTTTCTTTATGAATCCATAGGTCGATCTCATATTTGGACCACATAGGGACCATCCATAAAGGATGTCCAGGTAAAAATAGCATTTTTTGAACCCTTCTCTAGGGGTGGGATTTTATCTTGATTTAATATTAAGTGCTAAGTTTTAACTTAACGCTTAATATTAATGAAAAAAAGTTTTCGCACATCACTTAATCACTTAATATTAAGCGTTAAGTTAAAATTTAACACTTAATATTAAGTGGGTGATTCCACCGTATATATGACACACTTTACGTGACCTTCTCTAAATCGAGTTTCGATACTGTATTCGTGTAGAGCATAGTCGATAACCTCACTGGGACGATAAAAGTTTCTCTCTATCTCGCTTCCGAAAAATCACCAAAAATGCACCTGATAACTGGTCATTTTGAAATACTTAACATTATCGGTTCCATCTTAGCAGTGACTCATCGATATTTTTATATCAGCAGATAGAGCATGAAAAGCTGATTCGAAATAGATATTTCCTATTCGTCATTCGGTACATTATAAGTGAATATTTTATTTTGAAAACAAACGTGGCAAAATGGGAAGTTACCAGAATGTCCATTGACGCGTCTCGACAACGCAGAATTTGAGCACATGTGGGCATATGAGGTTTTGTAGAGCGTAACTTGCTCTACAAATCTGCATAATTAACTTTTTGTGGGAGCTTAAAAAACGCATCTAAAAGTGACGAAACATGATCAAATACATCATTTATCGTCAAAAAGTGGTGTTTTCACTGTTTTATGGTACATTTGAACAGTTTTGTGGCAATTACATATGTGTCTTTTCAACTCTCAGAAAAAATAAATTATGCAGATTTGTAGCGCAAGTCACGCGCTACAAAACCTCGTATGCTAACATGTGCTCAAATTCTGCGCTGCCGAGATTCATTCATGAATATTCTGATAACTCTTCGCTTCTTCACGTTTACTTCCGAGGCAAAACATTCGCTTATAATGGCACCGGATGACGAATAGGAAATATCTATTTCGAATCAGCTTTTCATGCTCTATCTGCTGATATAAAAATATCGATGAGTCACTGCTAAGATGGAACCGATAATGTTAAGTATTTCAAAATGACCAGTTATCAGGTGCATTTTTGGTGATTTTTCGGAAGCGAGATAGAGAGAAACTTTTATCGTCCCAGTGAGGTTATCGACTATGCTCTACACGAATACAGTATCGAAACACAGTTTGGGAGAAGTCGATGTAAACGTGTCATATATACGGTGGAATCACCCCAAGAATTAAGTTTTTCTCTTAACACTTAATTCACTGAATATTAAGTGATTTAGTCTGTAATTCGCATATGATACCATTTTATGAGGTCCTCATCTGCGAATTCTGGGAGGGTACTAGAGCCCTTATCTGGCTATCCTAGAAAGAGGTCTCAGGTCCTCAAGTCCTATATTATGGAGGCACCCTTGGGTCCTCAAGTCCTATATTATGGGGTCTCTTGGGTCCTCAACTCCTATATTGGAAGGGTACTCCTAGGTCCTCTAGTCCTACATTATAGGGGTACTGTTGGGTCCTCAAGTCCCATATTATGGGGTACTCTTGGGTCCTCAAGTCCTATATTGGGAGGATACTTCTAGGTCCTCAAGTCCTGT
>JAJEKB010020783.1:24471-44831 GCA_022393335.1 Macrotrachela quadricornifera
CCTCAAGTCCTATATTGGGAGGATACTTCTAGGTCCTCAAGTCCTGTATTATGGAGGTACTGTTGGGTCCTCAAGTTCTGTATTGGGAGGGTACCTCTGGGTCTTCAAGCCTTGTTTTATATGGCTACCTTTAGGTCCTCCAGTGCTACATTATAGTGGTATCCTTATATCCTTAAGTTCCATATTACAGAGGTACTTTTAGGTCCTTATTCACTATCATATAGAGGTATTCCAAAGACCTTATGCTCTATCAAATAATATTACCCATAAGTCACCAACTTTTATCTTATGAGGATTGCAGTAGCTCTATTCTCCCTGATAGAAAGGTTTAGCACCTGAGGTTGTACTTTAAAAATAATAGATCGCACTGAGAAACCCTTACCTTACTAGACTCAGCCCTATGCTATACTCCGCGTATAAGAGAAAAAAGGCCTCCTGATATCTGATTGGCAGAAAAATTGACTAATCAGAATGCAGAAATTTGATTCTCCCTTTTGCGTATATTTAGGACCTGTGGTTGCTTGATTAAAATGAAAGATCGCATTGAGAAACCCCTGGATTACCAGAGGGAACGCTATGCTATACTATCATTATAAGGAAGAAAAGCCTCCTGAAATTTAATTGGTCAATTTTTCAGCCAATCAGATTTCGGGAGGTTTTTTCTCTCTTGTATTCACAGTATAACATAAGAATACTTCTGACAACCCAACAGTTGTTCAATGAGATCTATCATTTTCAAAGCACAATCTAAGGTTTTAAAGGGCAAACTTTAGTATAGCCCCCCACTATAGAAATTCACCCCTAACACCTTTTCATTGATTTTACTCCTACTCGATCGACTCTTGATGTGCTTCCGAATCAAAATCAATCAGCTAAAATTTCAAATGAGGCTAAATAGAGAAATAAGTACTTCTACATAACATGCATTGTCTATTGATATATATCCTTATTGGTTGAATGTATGGACGAATTAAATTTTTTTATTTTCTGGCCTTTGTTATATACCGTGCATGTGGTATATATTCTATATAGATATCAATTCGCAGAGCATGTCGTGTAGAAGTACCAAAAAATAATAAAACGAAATGAATTCAAATAATCTTTTTATTTTATTTAGTTTTCATAAGGATTATAAACAGCTTTTATAGCATCAACAAAAGTGAGAAAAGGATCAGGTTTTTTTATTTTTACTTCTCTTCTGTATAAATATTCACATAAATGATCTGCTAAATGATCATGTGGAATAGCAGCAATCAACTTTCGTTTAAGATGACACCAACTTGACTCGATGGCTTGTATATTTGCACCATTCACTGGATTAATAAATTCTTGAGCGTGGTTTACAGTTAAATGGTAGTATCCTTCTCCTTCAAGCCCAAAATAACCTCGCCATAAATCCGTAACAATGGTACTACCAGGTGCTACATGTTTCTTTATTAAAGCCATTAACGTTGTAGCATCTCTTTTGTTGTCCGGACAAATTTCGAGTCGAGAAGCACCACCACGACGACCATGTTCAGCTTCTATTTGAAGCAGTCCAAGTATCCATTGTCCTTCAACCATTCTACCTCGATTATACTTTCTCTTGCCAATTTTTACTTCATCAATTTTAATTGTTTTTCTTTCGCCGCCAATAAAACCTTGTGCGTTCATATAATTATCCACCCAAACGAAAAAAACATCTCGGCAATGACCCATCCATTCAACAATTGTTGCTGATGATGTTTGTTTATCTTCAGTTGATGTTTCATGAATTAAGGCCCCCCCTACCCAAAAAAAGTCAATTTTCGTCAAAAATTTCGAAATTGAGATAAATGCATGGAATGATAGCCCGTCTTCTGCTCTTTCAGAAACAACATTGGTTTTTCTTCGGCACCCCATTTTTGGTCAATATTTTCGATGATTTTCGTTCACCTCTACTTTAAAAATCTGCTTATTTTTAAAAAAGCGAAAAATGTTTTTCGTTTTTTCTCGGTTTATGATTTTACGATTTTGGTACAAGGATTTCTCGGTCCGGGCTCTGTCAATATATTTAAATTTTTTTTTATTTGAAAGAGCGCGTCGAGATGCTGTTCACTATAGAGTCCTTTTTTTAATTAAGCTTTGTTTTTTATTATATATACAGACATTTATGTAAAATAACACCCATTTCTGGCGCGTTTTTTGAGTCATTGAACTTGTGAGCTCCTTTCTCCGCTAAAAAAGTAAGAATTAAAAAAAAAGAACTCTATGGTGCTCTGCATCCTGAGATGCTCTTTCAAACAAAAAAAAAATTTAAATATATTGACAGAGTCCGGACCGAGAAATCTATGTACCAAAATGAGCTATTTTTGACCCTTGTTTGGTTCATTTCCCTATCAAATGTCAGTGAATCGAGCTGAAAATTTTACCACAGCCTCCTCACTTCAGCCCCAACATATGCTCCAAGTTTCAGCTCATTTGAACGTTCCTGGGCTGAGATCGATTTTTGAGTTGGGGGGGGGGGGGGGGGGCTTAAATTATAATAATTTGTCCATCCTTGAGAAAACATGTATGTGATACTCATAATTTTCTCCATTGTTAATTTTGATTTTTCAAACCAACTATTGGCTACAGCGCTTCTTGAAATATCATGTTGATCAGAACCTATATATGATCTGCAGTCATACAACTGTTTCTATCTTTCTTCTTGTTAAATCATGGAAGAGATCTTGCACAACAAGTGTAACTATTCTATTTGTCTCGTCGCTTAGTTCGATTTTCTTCTCTCTTGAATCGTTAGATGAATTATTCGGTGTTGAAGTTAAAATCGGCCTAGTTATAACTTTTCGGTTATAATCGACCAACTTTTCGAACAACGATAGTTTTAGCTCGAATTATAACCAATCAACTTTTCGAAAATTATTTTTAATTCAAACATTGAATCATTCAAAATGGGCTTACCCGAACTTCGCCAATAAGACTTTCGCCAATTGGACATTCGCCAATGGCTAGAGTCCATTGTAATTTCGCCAATACATCTCATAGACTTTCGACAGTTGGCGAGAGTCCAGTGTATTTTTGCCAATACATCTCATAGACTTTCGTCAGTTGACGAAAGTGTGCTGAACTTTCGCCAACATATTACGAGACTTTCGCCACTGGCAAGAATTAATTGAACCCTCACCATCATATATGTAGAAATGATCTTTATTAACTAGTCATATAGAAAACATTCGTTTATCATGTGACCATGAACTTCATATATCATTTTAGATTTCATTTATTTCTCAAATGCCTGTCACGACTCGTGCTGCTGCAATGCGATCTCAAACAATAGTACTTAATAAACCAATATCGAAGCCTGCATCTCGTGCAAAGATTTGAAAGCGTCAACAGAAACAAAATAAAAAACAACTGATTGCACAAGCAATTACAACTGATTCTCCACCGACAATGTGTTCCGTTGTTGATCAACAATCGTCAACCACACCAACTGAACCTGCAGAACAAGTGAATGCTCTTAGTAATGAAATAAACAAAGAAGTCGAAGACGCTGACATGTCGCTTGAAAGTTTGTTTTCTGAACAAGACTTCGTTTCGTCGACTACTAGTGCAGAGAAAATCATTGAACAAGATACGGAGAAACCAACATCGTCTGATTCGTTTATCAAGCCAACAAAATCTTTATCACCAATGGTTCCGACAAAATCATCATTTGATTCACAAACATCACCAACAATTACTGATGCTGTAGTAGAACACCATCCACCATTATTGGTTGTATTATCAAGCGAAAATGAAAATGAAAATGAAAATGATTTTATGAATTATCCAGTGGTGAAAGGTCTCATTACTCATGGCCAGTCAAACAGGGGTGGTAAAATGATTTTCATGAATCGATATGGGTATTTATACATGAATGAAACGAAAACCACGTTTGGATGGCGATGTGTCAGACGGAACGAAAATTGCAAAGCTGTAATCTATACTTTCAAAAGTTCTGGAGACTTTAGCCACTGGAATGGAAAATTTCATTGCCATGCAGTTGATTTAAGTGATACTCGCAAACGTGAAATTCTGACAAAGATAAAGAACCGCGTTCTGGATGAATTTATTCCTATTAAGATAATCACTGAGGAAGAATATAGGAAAGCAAATTTATCGATCGAAGAGAAAAAACAATGCCACTTCCTATACAAATCGGTAAGTTTATTTATTGTTATCACTCTCATATTACATCTTTTACAACAACCATTCACTGTTTTAGAGTCTGGCCTACAGAAATTACGTCGAAAAGCCTTACCAGTGTTACCAAATGATCAAAAGTTTGTCATTCCTGATGTTTACAAAGAAACTTATGGTCATGAACGCTTCCTACTTTATGATAAAAGAAAAAGTATTTATGGTGGTCGGCTACTGATCTTTGCATCAGATGAACAATTGAAAGTCTTGTTCCATTCCGAAACACTCTTTGCAGATGGCACCTTCAAGGTGTCACCTAAGCTATTCGAACAATTATATGTGATTCATGGATTAGAGAACGGAGAAGGTACATGCATACAAACGTTTATATGTATTTGTTTCTTTTCGATAATCATCTTTATCAGTTCGTGCGTGGCCTAGACTGAAGAACAACTAAAAGAAGAGAGAGAGAGAGAGAGAGAGATGATGATGTCTAACGGACGAAGCGGGTTATACAGTTTATAATGAAAAAGGATGACTAAGAAAAAAATATGAAAAGAAACATGCAAAGAAGAATTCATTATGATTGAACATTCATTGATATTGTCTTCTTCTAAATTTGAAATTGATTTATCCCGAATGATTTTTTGTATGTTAAGCTGTTCCAGTGTGTTTCATTTTGACGTCCAACAGACGTCATGGAACATACGAAGCAATTTTTCGGTGTCTGAAGAAACGAGCAGCACATATGGATATGGAATTAAAACCAAAAAGTATCATTTGCGATTTTGAACAGGCATTCATGAATGCTGTCAGTAATCAGGTAAATATATTCGAAGATATAAATGTCCTTTAAATAAATTGTCAGTTTCACATCTTTATATTCTAGCTACCTGACACATTTGTGACAGCATGTTGGTTCTATTTCTGTCAGTCATGTTACAGAAACATACAAAAGTTGGGTCTTATGAATCTCTATGAAAACGATGTTGAATTACGTACGCATTTTCGTTCGTTCATGGCTTTAGCTTTATTGCCTGCAGAACATATCCCTTCTGGTTTCAATACATTGAAACAAAATGTTTCAATATCTTTTTCGACACGACAGTTAGAACCATTTGTTTCATAATTCCAAGATGAATGGTTTAAAACTTTTGAACCTTCTTTATGGTCAGTGAATAAAAGCAGGTGGAGGACGAACAATTTTGCCGAAGGTAAGTTGTCGTATGATAATTGAGTATTCTTGATATCGGAGTTCCTAACTTCTTGATTTTAACATTTTAGCTCAAAATAAACGGTTTTATTCGCGTGTAGTACAACCTCATCCAAATCTTTGGCGTTTTATCCAATGCCTTAAACAAGAAGAATCGGTAATTTCTCATCGAATGGTACAAACCGGTTTGGGATTTTCATCAGTAAAGTCGAATAAATCAACACGTAAAGCCGCACGTAAAACGAAACAAATAGAAAAATTAATTCACCTGTTGGAATCAAAACAAAAATCTTTACCTGATACAATTGTTTCGCTTTCTTATCTCGTTGGTGAACCAACTTGTCGTAAACGAAGAGGAAAAAAGAAAAAGAATGATGTTTCACTTTCAGATGTGTCATATTCTTCCTCAGGTTCACCATCACGTTAAAGCCAATTCTTTCTTCATTCTCTTTTTATTACACATACTATTCTCGCATTTTTATTATTGATGTTATTCTCGCGTTTAAAAAAGGACCATATCATAATCGAATATATCTCAAATGGGTACGACAAGATATACTAAACGGCTAAAGTCGTAACACATAATTTTTCCCGTCCTTTTACTGAGAGTAATAGTACAAACGCATTGACCACTTATAAGTAGGCGAACATAAGGAAACTCTCGTCCATTGGCGAATGTCTATTATGATTTCGCCAATGAAATTCCAGAATTTCGTCAATTGGCGAAACTCCACTGTATTTTCGCCAATATCTCTTGTGGAGTTTCGTCAATTGGCGAGTGTGCATAGTACTTTCGCCAACGTATTATGAGACGTCCGCCATTG
This sequence comes from Macrotrachela quadricornifera, assembly GCA_022393335.1. Lineage (NCBI taxonomy): Eukaryota > Metazoa > Rotifera > Eurotatoria > Philodinida > Philodinidae > Macrotrachela > Macrotrachela quadricornifera. Next base: position 30,652 of record JAJEKB010020783.1, read on the forward strand.
GCGAATATCCAGTTGGCGAAAGTCTTATTGGCGAAGTTCAGGAATCCCTCAAAATGAGGCAAAATAGTATTTTCAATTCTTTCCTTATTCTCTTTTCTTTCATTCTAACTTGTTAGTTGAGCCAGGGCAAATGCACTGAATTATGTTTGCTTTTTCGAGACTTCAATCTTATCGATGTTTACCTTTTGTAAGTCGTCAGACGAGTCTTGGTTAAGCAGCAAAATACACTAATTCGTTTCATATGTACGTTGCGCCGTTTTCCTTCTCAAGATCAGTCGACAAGAAATTATTTGTTTTTTTTTGCGATGAGTTAAATCATATTTTCGATTCTTATATTCTCCTAAACTTTATCTCTTTGATTTTACCACTTGAGTGTTCAACTATAAATGATATATCCTTCTTCATTTCTATAGTTTTCTACATCTGTTTTCTTTTCTCAGTGATCAAATGAGATCTAAGGAAGCGATGAGGTTACGCCTTCTCAAGTTAGAATTTCTTCCATGTTTTGTTCTATGAATTCAAAAACAAGTGTTGACGAGTTAGTGTAACTCCAGTTTTCAATTCAATAATTTCTATTGGACTTTTTTCTAGCTCAAGAATTCAGTCTTAAGCAAGAACTAAATCTTTTTCCTTTCAGTTTTAAACTTCTTCCACACTTTTTTGCTTTTCAACGCCGTAATTCATATAAAGACTGAAATGAAAGAACTTCGTGAGATGACGGTTATTATTTTGTACGAAATTTGAGTGAATTAAGTTATGTGCTTCGAAAATACGCCTCGTAGTTGTTTTCTTTCTTGCGTGTTTCTCTTATAATCTCGTACGTTTCTTAAACTTATACGATCACATTGTCTTGCGCTCCTGTCTTACTTCTGTCTCTTCGTGCCGATACTAGATCAATATACTTTGCTTCAAATGCTTTCGCTCTCGCTAGTATTATAAGCGTTTCTACTCAGTTTTCTCAAATGTAAATCTTGAGTTTTGATCAGATAGTGCCTTTGATCGTACGCTTTTATGATCATGAACCGCTTCATGGACTGATTAGTATGTTCTTCCTAAACTTTTATTAACTCTTCTTCAAGCGAAGAATCTGATCTTTCTTGTATTTCTATTGTTCCATATCCTAAGCGAGCTTGAGGTCGCGACTGTGAGTTTCTATCTATTAACCTATCCTTTCTAAAGCTCTCTTGAGGTTTAGCAATGAGATTCTACCTATCAACTTAGGACATACCAAAAGTAGTGGCGCCGACCCTATAATATTTACCAGAAGCGTTTAGGAAACTTCTTCTCTAAATATTCTGATAGCCTAAGTCGTGCTCGATAATTCTATGGTATTTCATAAATCTTCAAAGGGCATTATAATAATAAAAACATAACAAAAATAGTGAGGAGTTAGGAAAACTTTTTTTTGAAGCAAGTTTATCAAGTTTTTATAAAGGTACACGAAATGCAAAAATTGATATTTTTACATGGTTCGATAATGCTCCTTAAGTTTTACAAAACTGTCTATATTAAAAACGTCTTAAACAATGTGTTAGATCTCTCTTTCGAGGACAAGTTTATTCCAAGCGGAGGGGAGCACACACCATACTGTCCGATCCTCCCTGTATATATAGATCAGTAAGATGGAAACTTCCTGGGAAGGATAGTTCCATCTCTGATCGATATCAGGGAAAATCCCTAGCGACGGCAGAGAGAAGAGAACAGAAAGAAAGCGAACATATATGTGAAGGAAAGGAAAAATCCATGAATCATGGGGAGAGAAGAAGAACGACAGAGGGGATATACCTTATGATCACATCTAGGGAGATGTGGATCATAACACCTCCCCTTCACAAAAAAGATGCGCGTCCCGCGCATCGAAAAATGGAAATCAAGAAAAAATGAATCATCAACGAAAGAAAAGAATAACGTTAAATACCAACGGGGATAGTTAAGGAAACGAAAATGAAATCTAATATCTTATCAAAAATGGAGATCGCCAATGCCGAGCGCGAACACTTTCAATAAGACTACTGTTGCCACCCGCCATGTTGTCTTTTGCCCAGTGAACAACACAATTCTTGCCACCTCCTCGTAGTAAGATAAATGCGAATTGAAGGAGTTGCCACAGCTCCATGCCATTCAATGTTGCCACCAAAACTTGAAGAATATTTTTGACTTAAATTCAACAGGATCTCTTTTTCCGCTTCCATTCTATGAGCCTATTCGTCTAGACGTTGCCACATCGTCCTTTATGATAAGCCACCTTAGATTTTGATTCAATCCACTAGTTGTGATGGAATACATCGCTCCACAACTGACTGTAATTGGCTGACATGAGCCCAAGTAGTTTTTCCCGTTTCTTGATCTTCAATCAAGTAATTTTGTTCACCTTTTGTCTTAATCACTCGACAAGGACCTATCCATCGTTCATCCAGCTTCGTACGGTTAGTACTTACTTTGAGAAAGACTAGATCTCCAATAGCGTAGGAAACATCCCTACGATGCTTGTCATATCGTTGTTTTGATATTTCCTGTTGATGTCGTATATTTTCCTGCGCTTGTTTTATCAACAGCTGTCGAATTTTGATCAAACTCTTATAATATCCATCCGGTTGAGGCAAACTAACTCGTTTCGATGTAGGATCAAATGGACTCTTCTGTTTTCGGTCGAAAGCAAGTTCATATGGGACAAAACCTGTTGTTGCATGAACCGTACTATTGTACGCATACACTACTGACTGAAGATACATGTCCCAGTCATTGTTATCCTCATCATAATATTTTGCCAGTTGTGTGCACAATGTCGCGTTAAACCTCTCCACAATTCCGTTGGTCTTCGGATGATATGCTGCTGAAAAAGCATGGTCAATGCCTGTCATTGATATAATTGTTTTTACCAATGTGTTGTTGAAGTGGACTCCATTGTCTGTGATAAGCCGTTCAGGTGCACCGTGTACTAAAATAAACTCATTCATCAAGAATGCAGCAGCATCTTTGGCTGTGTTATTAGCCATCGCCTTTGCTATAACATATTTTGATAGATTGTCAGTGAGGACTAATACATATCTGTTGCCGTCTGTTGACGTTCGAACCGGTCCCCAAAAGTCCATGTGTACCACTTGAAACACATCAGCTGGTGGCTCGTATGATTTCAGGTGACCAGGTGTTTTGCTTCGTACGATATTAAATTTTCTGCATTGACTACAAGATGCAATGTAATTTTCCACTGATTTATCCATATTAGGCCACCAGAATCTACTACGAATTTTATGTAAGGTACGTTTCATTCCAAAGTGTCCACTCATTGGGTGATCATGGAATGTCTGAAGCACCGTATTGATCATTGATGTAGGTATACATGGGACTTTGCTCTTGATGCCACCTTGTCTTTTGACTACCAGTCGATACAAGATATTGTTGTAAATTGTGTAATTGTTCATTTGTTTTTGTTGTTTGAACCGGGACATAAGTGATTGAATATGATCATCCTTGTCTTGTTCGAATTTGATGTTTTCTAGACTAAGATTTACAGTTGCCAGGTTTGTGGATGATCGTTCATCGTCCACAGGTGTTGAGACAGTACTTCCAGCTGTTTGTTTGGCCATTGATCGAGTGATTGCAGAAAGTGATTGTTGATGTTCATTGTCACTGGTTGTTTCACATCGGGTAAGATAATCAGGTCCAACATTGTCTATACCTCGACGATACTTGATCTCAATAATTTGTGGTATGAAATCCTGTAGCTGGATCATCCAGTTGTCTATTCTTCTGTTTCCATAACTTTCTTTTCGATGCATGTTGACAAGTGGTTTATGATCCGTTTCTATGGCAACTTCGGTATCTCCTATGTAGTTTCTTAGTTCCGTTAAACACCAGAATATTGCCAATGCTTCTCGTTCTGTTGTGGAATAGCGACGTTCTATATCACTCAACAGTCTTGACTTGTAGTACACTGTTAAAAAAAAGCGCAGAAAGAAAAACCCTTATTTGATTTATGAAAGTGCAACGTATAGCAAACCCTTTTTACCATTTTTAAAGTCATCCTCAACCCAGTTATAAAACCCCAAATAACGGTATATTAAGGGGTTCATCACCTTGGAAGATCAGTGAGAAAACGTTTATGAAAGAGTTTATGAAGTTCATAAACCCTTAAAGGGATCTTTATACGTTGCACTTTCATATACCCAATGGAAAAGGTTCATGAGACTCATAGACTCTGTTCCGGAATTTTAACATAATCCCCTTGAAATGGTATTTGCTATTCGTAAATATCCAACCATATACTCAAGAAGCGTATATGAAAGCGTTGCTGAATATCAGGAACGGTATTTACCATTCAAAAAAAGGTTCATTAAGGGGTATATCTTCTTAAGAAACCCACTGTACGATATCTAAAGGAGTATTTGAAACCGTATCTCATTTCTCATGAACGCACTCAGGGTATTTGAAAAGGTACTTGGGACCTCATCTATGTCTCATCAACGCACTCAGGGTATCTGAAAGAGTATTTCTCACCGCATCTCAATCTAAAAAAATATAGAAAGGTTTAAACAAGCTAGTCTATGAATCACTACGGATTAGAACTTTAGCAAAATAAATATAAGTCAAGATGGCTTGAAATGTTATATTTTCTAAGCTCTATTAAGTGATGTTACTGTTTTCGCCTTAAATTTATATCTTTAAATAGATCTCGTTTCTCTCAATAGTTACATCTCTTTTGCGGAAGTTTTTTGTGCATGTTAATCGACACATTTAGAAGATCACGTAAAAGAACTCTGGCTATTTAGAGAAACGATGAACTTCAAAAACTATTGGTTGTAGAGAAAAATTGTCTCATCACTTCATAGAATATTGATGGAGAAAGATTTCAACGCATCTTGACTCATAGGTATCTTTCAAAAAGTATCCGTCTATGAAGATTCGTAGACGAGCTTATCATGAGGCTTGGTATACAAGAGTATACCTGGAATCTCATCTCAATCCTTAAGACGTCTGAAGTTTAGATACAACAGTTGGAAGAATCTTACACTGATCTTTTAAACTACCTCAACAGTATTTTGATGGACATCAGAAAGTGTAGATGTGACGGAAAAGAGAAGTCGCATGTTTCTTTCAGTATTTTTATGGGAATTAACCTCAACACTTCTTCTAGCGAAAGGAGACGGACTGAAACAAGCTGCTAAACTTGATCGAAACTCATGTCAAAATACAACCACTTTAAAATATTCTCACTAACGAAAACGAAAAATCGTCAAAGCATTAGAAAGAAAAAGCTTCACTCGAATGAAGAAATTTCGGTAACTCAAGGTTCGCGCTGAAGAGACATGACTAGAGAAAAAAAGACTACTCTTTTTTCATACTAATCCTCTTAAACATTTATAATAGCATCTAACTGAACAAAAGAACTAACGATGGAACATCGCCAACTGTTCAATCGCTTTTGAATTCTAACTTTGTACATTCGATAGATCCCAGTGGGGTATGAAAAACCCCAAGAAATTGAATCCCCTTAGGCCTTTCAGCCGGAGTTATGAACATTTCAGTAGAATTTTACCATAAAAGACAGTATATACCAAAATATTGAGTTATGACATTTCGATCTGAAATTTTCAGCTCACACGGAGCTTCTCTTCTCGAGATATTCGAGTCTAAAAAATGGTTCATCTATCGAAAAGGGAGTGATGTTGTCCTCATGTTTGAGGCTCAAATATATCAAGAAGGGAAGCTCCGTGTGCGCTGAAAATTTCAGGATGGTCTGTTGGTGAATAGACCTATCTATGGAGAAAATTTCAGATCGAAATATCACAATTCAATATTTTGGTATATACTGGCTTTTATGGTAAAATTCTACTGAAATGTTCATAACTCCGGCTGAAAGGCCTAAGAGGATTCAATCTCTTTGGGATTTTCATACCTCACTAGGGTCTATCGAATGTATAAAGTTAGAATTTAAAAGCGATTGGACAGTTGACGATATTCCCTCGTAAGAAATATAAATGAAAGAGTTATATTTTTATCAAGACTTACTCTACGAGATGAGTTCAAAGAAGGCGGACGAAATGACGAAAGAATGGAAAAGAACGATTTTTCTCAGTAGAGAGGAACTTATTCACACACTTCAAAACTTATATACATGTATATATGGAGGTGGCGATGATGAAAATGAAATGGAAGATACTTTTCTAACGCTGAAGACTTATCTAAAAGATTTCGAATCAATGGAAAATGGAATAAAGAATGGAATCAAGATAAAGATTTGTTTTTCCTATAATGAGAACCTAATCTAGCGCATAAGAAGTGAAAAAAGGTTGAACGCCTCGGTAAAGAAGTTTAAGTAACAAATTCACATATGCTAATCATAGATGTTTTTACGAGATGATGTCTAGAATAGGATAAAAGAAAACATTATTTTGAGCGTGAAAGATATTTTTCTACTGATTCTGACTTATCTCAACAATTAAAAATCGAAAGAAGGTAAAATAATACGATGCAAAAACTTAAATAGAAGACTTATATTTATCATTGGAACTTATCAGGAAAGGCGAGAAGTGAAATAAGATGAAGCACAAAGACAGATATAGATTGAACTAAAAGATGTTTAAGTTGATTAAGACGTATCCTAAGATCGGATAGTTAAATTAAGACGAAAGAAATTCAAGTAAAGTTAATTCTCTTTTCATTAGGAATCATTCTCAAATTTGATAATCGAAGTTATATCAGTCAAAAGATGAACGAGTTCTACTATGACAGATCTTAATCTATGAAGAAAGACTTGTTCGAATGATGAAGATGTGAAGTAATATGAAACGGAAAGACGAAAGAAATGACGAAGAAATTCGAGTATAAAAGATGGTCTTCGGTTGACTTGCATTCATTTCAACAGTTGAGAATCGAAAATGATGTAATCAACCTGAAAGAGAAACAAATTTCTATCGTAGTTCAAAATCTATGAAGAAAGGTGTCGATTTTCGGATATAAAATTAACACAAATTGAAGTAAAAGAGTGGAAGATATTGAAATGAATGATCTTTATCTATTCAGAGAAGTTTAATATTAGACTTGAAAATTTAGACACAAGTGGAGAAAAAGATGAAGAAAATCGAATAGCAGATGCCTATGTTTTAATCGAAGCTCACTCTGAATCTGGAAACCAGATCAGATGAAAAGACAAAGTGATCCTAATAAAAGATCTGCATATAGGTTGATCGGGATCTTTGACAATCAAAATCAATCCAATCACAATTTTAACGATTTTCGGTGGCGAAACTATTTATCTATACACTAGAAAACTCGTTCTCTTGAATGTGGCTTAAACTGAGAAGAAAGGAAAACTTAAACAAACTAAAGAAGGAGATAGTTATTTATGTATTGATACTAATTCTAAGCACTGATAGAAGCTAGAAACAGAAACAATAGAACTTCAACCAAAAGATATTGCTTTCTTGGATCTAACTGATTCTAACAACGAGAAATGTGGATAATATGAACAAATCAAAGTAACGGATGTCTGTATATGATCGACAATTATTTTAAGACAAAGAAATTCAGAATAAGATAAGCGAAATAACGAAAAAATTCAGATGAACGTTCGTTACTTTTTCCAAAGAATTTCGTCTTACGCGTGACAGATTTAAAAGCAGTCGAGAGAAGAGACGATAAAATATAATTCAAAGATGTTTTTGTTCTCATCGGGATTAACTCTCAGATTTTATATTTGAAATGATATCGACGAAAAGATAGGCAAATTCTACTATAACCGATTTCCATCTATTAATCCGAACTTCTTTAGTAGGATAGAATTGAAATAGGACGAAAGGAAGAAATGAAGAAAGTTCTAAGCAATAGAAGATTTCCTATGATGGAGAGTTGTTCTAGTATTGAAAGTAAGAATTAGAATGAAATGAAAATGCAAAGGGATTAAAACGAACACTCATTTTATATTAATTCGCATGAAACTATTGTCAAATAGTTTATCATATTTATATATAGCTCGAGGAAAAAGTATGAAAAAATTTGAAATAAGTGCTGTTTATGTGTTGATCGATAGTCATTCTTTGATTTGAGAAAGGGAAAAAGATGGAGTTGAAGGAGAAAAAAGTCAAAGAAGAAATTTGTATTTATACATAGATGCTTACTGTGATACCGGAGAACTGATGTTGAGCTTCTTTTGAATCATCAGTTACATACGAAGTTAACCTTTTTCATTCTACGTACATGTTGAATTAAATAAAAGTTTCTTTCAATAAGATCTACACTATCAATTGCTTTTAAAACTTACCATTAAACTCTTATGCTATTATATTTCACGGATACGAAGAATAATACTAGTCGAAAGTATCTCATTCGAAAACTAGCATGAGTGCTTCCAACTAATATAAAAATATACAGTTCAGATAGCAATTTCGTAGTGTCTCAAAACTTACAAGGCATCCTGCAAATGCTAAACGGAATGTACGTGTTCTATTTGTCTCACAGAGCAAAATATACATTTTCGATAAGATTTTGTTAGATTAATGTTACTGTACACCGTTTTTTTTGTAATATTCGACAATTATTTTTAGATAAGTATGTAATTATAGAAAATGTTCGTTTCCAAATTTCTGATTAGATAAAACAATTTGGCATATTTTCAACAGTAGAATGATGGTAGATTTAGGTTTCAGAAAACGGAAACTACAAAATTCGATGCACCATACGAACGATGGAGTTCCATTAGTTTCAACGAAAAACTATCAATTAATAGTAAAAGATAGGAGCACAAGCTTATCTGATGAGTGTACAAGTTTAGGATTCTCCATAGTCGTGAAACTGCATGCCGTAACAAATAGTCTTTTCCAGTCGTAGAATATAGATTGTTCATCTACCTCTGCGTTAATCTACCCTCGACCATAGAATACAAAACCCCACTTCATCTACCTCCGAGTTAATTTACCCTCGACCGTAGAATATTAAACCCTTGTTTGTCTACCTCTGAGTTAATATACCGTCGACTGTAGAATACAAAACCCTTGTCCATCTACCTCTTTGTTAATCTACCCTCGACTGTAGAATACAAAACCCGAGTCCCTTCAACTTCGAGATAATCTACCTTTGGCCGTACAATACAAAACCCTAGTCCCCTCAAGTTCGAGATAATCTACCTTTAGCCTTACAATACAAAACCCTAGTCCCTTCAACTTCGAGATAATCTACCTTTGGCCGTACAATACAAAACCCGAGTCCCTTCAACTTCGAGATAACGTACAATAATCAACGTTCAGGTTAGTAAATCATAAACACTTTTCAAATAAACGTAGACTAGAAAACTATCTGAAAGTTTGCGTTGAACAATCTTCCCTGTGTCGTCGAATAATAAACCCTCTCTTTAAAAGGTATACAATGATCTACCTTCTTTTGACAATCGTCGCATAATCTATCCTTTTGTGTAGAATAATAAACTCCTAAACTTGTGCTGTAGAATGATCTATCCTTATGCGTATGGTATTATACTATTCTAAGAAGAAACGTATGACGATATACCCTAGAGAGTGGAATAATAAATGGTACTGATGAAAATGCAGAATAAAAAACCCGTGAATAGCCGTCAGAAACCCTTTTTATTTTAATATACCCCGATTTTCAAAAACCTTTTGATTCATAAACCTTTGATAGGTTTATGATGTTAAGATGAACCTTTCCAGAAGTTTATTACACATCTATATACGGTCAACGGTTGTTTATACTGCCCTTTTTTTTTACAGTGTAATAGGAATATAATCAATCATTGCATGTTTACTTACAGTGTGCTTGCATGCTATGCATGTATAAGTTTTAATCGTCATCATCGGCTGAGTAATTATTGGTAAGAGAATAAAATGAAGAAGACAAATCGGTTGTTCAGTAGTTTCATGCGGTACATTCATAGGAATATCAAATTTATTATTAAGTAATCGTTTTTGAGTTGCACTTCTTCGTTTGGTCGTTCCAGTATCACTTTAATGCAAGGACCAGTTTTCAAGAAAACCGGCAACGTCAATAAGGAAACTAGTTTTCATGCTTGATGATCGAGGAGGTGATTGACGAATAGACTTCGTCGATAGTAATAAGCCAATAGAAAGGTTCAGCCATGTCGGAGCTGAGAGATTTGGTAATCTGAGATCATCATTAATTGTCGATATGGCTGCGACAAGTGCACTCTGTAAATTGACCATGACGGTTGTAGATGGTTTCTTGGTGTAACGGCCTTGACCACGATGATTCGAACGATTCCAATGCTTGCTGATGTCTTTCAATTGATGCCGTTGGCTACTCCTACAATTCTCTATTGAGCGACTCAATAAAGATAGAGAAAAGGCCTCAGTCATTCGATGCATGTCGTCGATGAAAATTTGCAATACTACGTCTGGTCGAATATGAGTTTGTGTTCCTAAAAAAACTTGACTATTTGACTGTACAATTTCTCAAACGGAAGATATATACCGAGTTGAGTTCTTTTGACGATGCACATTCTGCGTTCTGATATTGCATTAGTTCGTTGGTCATGAGTCGATACAAGTAGACGATCGAAAGCACGGACAGAAGAACTAGTATGACGATTTCAATGAAACAACATTCTTATTCGAAAAATACGACACACAAACATACCTAATAGAAGATTGGACCATATCGGTATTGTGGGAATATAATTTTGCATAACATATGCAAGCCAACTTCGAGTTTCTTTAGTCGATTTGCTAACTGAAGACGAAGTATTCTTAGCTTGATTATTTCCCGCACAACATTCATCGAATATCATCTTCAAATCAGTCTTGAAGGAACTATCAATCCGGTTTAGCTCTTGTTCCTCATCGATGATCTTGAAGAAAGAAAACTTCGTGTATATCAGTTTTTATGATAAATATTTACTGAATGATTGATTCGAGAGTTAGACGAATATATTCGCGCATGGTGCGTATTCATACTAAATGTTCCACAGTTTCGACTTGATGACGCTAGTTCAGGTTCATCGTCGTATTCATATGCATCAAAAGAATGAGGAGATAAAGGTCGAAAGCGATTGATTGCTTGAGTAGTGTTTATGTCATTTGTAATTTTTTCGATCCGAGAGAGTAGATCCGAATGGTACCTTTTAATATTTTCATTTTCAGCAGTATTGTAATTCCAAAAAACCAAACAAATAAGTCGCCAATTGCTTTGCATTTCTTTCCATGTATTTGTATTGATCAATAAAGCCATCGACTACATACCAACTTCACGAATTTCGTCGGGTAAACATCGGTGATGCTTTCGTTCATGATTTACTTTCAGATGCTCAAAGTTCCTTCGCTTTTATTGAAAAAAAAGTGGTACAGATTTCACTATTCTTTCTACTAGACTCTTTACTACTCAACGATTGAGTTAATAAAAGTAGTCAACGATAAAATAAACTCGTCAAAGATTCGAAACTAGTTTTATCGGGAGAAACTCGAATCTACTGTGATATATCGAAATGTCGATCGCAATCGTTATTACTGATCCTTTGATTTCACGTTTGTACTTACCAACATGAAATGAGATAAGCTTGCATGAATATTGGTTTTCGTGAAATCTTCTTGTGAGGCTTGATTGGTTATGATTCGATATGCTCGTGACAGTAATTGTTCGTAGTTTTCTTCGCTGAAAACACGTAATGCACCTTGCAGAAAAACTTGCGCTCGGTCGGATAAGACAACTGCTGGTCTTGGAAAAAAATTGTTCTTGTGAGGAAATATCTAAACTAATCGAGAAGATAATATTTGTATTAGTAAAGGCCGTCCTACGAGCTACACTGCACTATGAATATTCTCTTTAACGGAGCTAGGTAAGGTTTTCTCGATATCAGCTGAGTTATTCACCAGTACGTACAAGTGAGAATGCAATCGTATTCTGGTATCGAAGCTTCAATTTATCTTCTAATATATTTTGTCGTTTAGTTAAACGTTTTTTAATCCTTTTGAGAAATGCATGCTAGAAGAAAAAGAAATTAACCTTTCTGTATCCTTCTTTGAGTAATGTTAACCATTGAACAACGGTAGCCAATGACTGACACGCAAACAGCATGAATGTTAATGGTATCAATGAATCTTCATTCACGATATTCGGATGAGCCAACGTCAATTCGTAGTAGAGAAGTTGCTTTGTCGATGATTGTTGACACCTGACGACGCCTCCAGTAGCATCCCAGCTGAGAACTGTATCCGGCTTGTCGACGAGTGCATCGTATAACCTGATTGATGCTTCCATGAAAGAAACGATGCAAAACGGCCGAACCTGATAAAGTTGCAGAACGCCTTTAATCACTCCAGCATTATTAACCTTCTCCATTAGTTGATCGTAAAGATTTGCAATACCTAAATACATAAACAAGATGCTCATAGCAAGATTTAGGAATAAAGTTGAAAAAATACCTATTTGAACATCTGGTGCGAGTAACGATTCTGCAACAGATTCTGATTTTATCTTTTTGAAAACGTTCTTGGATACTCCAGTCGCATCATAATTAAAACCCAACTTTTCCTTGACAGTGCGTTGTTGGCTATATTGAGCATGAACTCTATAAAGTGAACCTCCCGCTTTGAACTTCTCGATAACTTCTCGTCGTCTACTTCCACGAATTGGCCGACTAATACGTTCATTGGCTGTGTGGAAAATGTTCGAGTTTGAAGCAACAATAAAACAAGTTCCACTGTTGAAAATATGAACCGTACATTTGAAGGAACAGTGAGAACCATTACACTTGAGAACACATCTCACAAGAAGACTGGTTGGTTTCGATGTGTTCTTCCCAAAATATCGCGTGCAAACACATAAACCACATGCCGAGTTGTAATGCTTCAAATAAGGTAATAATATATTCAAGTACTCTATATCAATCTTCGGTTTGCGAAAACTGTCGGTTTCGTCGAAGTCAAAAGTTTTATTGGTAATATCACTCAAAGGAAATGTCTGACATTTGCTTTTGAAAATGATTTTGGTCGGTGGACGATCAGGTTCTAATCCTAATCCTTTCAGCTTTGTATTCGTTTTCTTTTTTAGTTCTGCTTGTTGTATATTTGTCATTTTTACAAGATCACTTCGTGTGAGACGGAACTGATACATTGTCGCAAGTTTCTGCTCGAAAACTTCTTCAATATCTGCACCAACAGCACACGATGCCAGCTTTTTGTGTTGACCTACAATAGATAATGCAATATATCTACCACAGTGAAGAGAAATATTCGTTGAACAAAAGTTGATTTTGTATCCTTACACACATGGGAATAAATATCAGTGAATGAGATATGAACGATTCTATTTCCAGTTTCACTTGAGACATTTCATGGCGAGTTTAGGAATGAAAAGAATCTGCTGATTATCTGAAGTAAGTTCCATTGCTATTGTCGGTATTGATAGTACAACTTGGAACCAGATCGCTTTGTAGAGAAACGGTTATGGACTATAGAGTTGTTCATCTTTGTTCGTCTAAACTTGGTTTTACTAGCTGATATCAAGAGCAATACGACTAGTAGTGAACCAGTATAGACCTTTTCTATTCACAATCTCATCCAAGATTGTTGTTTTCTATGACTATACCGTACAGTGCCAAGAGCTCAATTGAAAAACGGTATACACTACTCAACACCTTTTCGTTCTTTTCTTCGTCTATTTCTGTCTCTGAATGAATACTTTTTTCTTAGAAATACTAATATTTCTTATCGCTCAGTCGGCGAAACCTTTCAAGCTAACAAATAGTTTTTCATTTCGCTCGAAACTCGGCTCAAATTTGAGGCTAATTAAAAAGAAGCGCGAAAAGATGAGAAACGTTTTCTTTCAAGATGAGTTTTTATCCAAATAGGATAAATATAGTCATCTTCGGAATTTTTATCAGTAATCCTGACGTAGTTTCAATCGTGATAGTGCTTTCTGTATATCCAGGCGGTGGAATCACTCCCAAAGAACGGTTTCGATTACGAGTATTCGATGAATGATTGGAAAACAGTTCAGCATTAGCTGCAGAACTCTCTAAACATTTAAACAAAAAACTGTCATATTTAAACAAGCTTTCAGTCAATTAACTACTTGTGAATCGGGAATTTTCCGAAGATAAATTCGAAGAATTTTTGTTCGGTTGTTGGTTCGTAGAATCTCTGATTGAATAAGTGGCAAATGATGATGTTTTTTCAGGCAACTACAGGGTGTCACATAACCATTACGCCCCCCCC
>JAJEKB010020783.1:54831-71019 GCA_022393335.1 Macrotrachela quadricornifera
TGTGATCTGCCGTTGCTAAGCATGTCTGTCACGTCTGTGGGGGGGGGGGGGGCCGGGGGTGGTGGGTGCAAATTTCTACCCCTATACACTTCAACACTCCTTTTAGGTCGTGTTTCACAAAATTATTGAATGAGAGAAGACCACCTTTAATTTTGATCATTTTTTCAAACTCAACATTGAACATACCACTAAGAAAGAAACCCATTTTAAAAATAACATCGACTGTTTGAGTACGAAGTGCTTTATTGACCATTGAATAAATGAAACATTCTCGAGTGTACCACCAAATAGACAATTGATAATTATAAACTCGTTTGACATAGAATTAATCTCATATAAACTCATTGGTGTTTTTTGAGTTAATATGAATATTTCACTTTTCGAAATTTATATTTAATAGTTATAAAATTATCATTTCGACATTGATCAACCCATTCAATTAGGTTCTGCATTTCTTCCAACATTTCATCAGCACTTTTTGCTGAAGTTTCATCAGATGAAGAACATATTTCCCAGTGTTTATTGAATACATCTATATTTTTCGATTAAATAAATCTTTCTTAAATTGTGATTTCCTATCATAAATCATGAAGTGATACATAAATGCATATAAGCATTAGACATTTTACGAACAAGTTATTTTTCATATACAATACGTATCTGTATTCAGTTTAGTATCGGTGTACTCACAGAAGAAGCTGACTGTAGTATGATTTTGATGTGATCGATAACTTTCAATAAGAGTTTTAAAAAAAAAGTACCTGAAAACATGATAAACTTTGGTGTTTATCATGGTCACACGTCAAAACAGTGAATATCTTAAGAACCGATTATTTCCGTCTCCACATATTAGAAAGAGACAATTTTAAAAAAGAGCTCTGTCACACTTCGCATCTGACCATGTTCCATTCTGCTGAATATTAATAGAAAATTTTCAACTATCCGGGAGTCCTTCTCTGCCCACTCTCATGCTCAAGCTAAAAAAGTACAAAACTCTTGCATATGTAAATTGCTGATTATTCTTTCTTTCTTTTTTCTCTCTCGATTCGCACTATTAAAGTAAATAGAATAGAATAAAATTTCAACCAATGTGAGCCACTGTTGATTTTATAACGTTATATTTCACCATTTTTTTAAGAAGTAACAAAATAACACAGTTCAAGGACTTCCATGCGCGTATAGAAACATGGCTTCATTGGCACATCAGTTTTTCTCTATAAGCTAACAAGAAACAATCATTCAAGAAAATATGGGAATGGGACAATGTGTCTATCTAAGTAAGTGAAAAAGTTTTCGACGTCATCCCTTCGCCATTGAGTGTAAAAAAAAGAACATCAGTTACAACGTTTGTCATTTTCGGTATTGAGAGAGAAAGAGAAACTTAAGGAGATGTTGGCGATCAGTGCGAATATATCATCTGATCGAAAAACTTGGAACAGCATCTTGACATATAGATGTAGATCTACCATGAACACTAATTAGATGAGACTTTCTCATCACCCAGTGGAAAACAAGAGCATGAGTCATCGATTATATCCTTACAAGACTCACATTTACTCCGCACTTGAGAGAACCAAACTTCACAAAAACTAAATACCACACTATGGAAGGCACTGATGGCTGTTGTTTCGGGCACCGAATGAGAAGCTGGGTGGTCTGTCGTCTTATTGCCGATTCAATAACTGCACACACGCGGGAAGATATAGCCGAGAGCTGAAACAAAGCTTCATATGTTTCTTCATATGTTCATAATATTTTTGTCAAACTAGTTATTTCTGCTCAAAACAGTTTCCTCTTACCCTTGAGATATAACGCATCAGATTTTGTTCATGTTTCGAACAGTGGAGCTAGTGGAAATGACGAGAAAATATGAATAATTGAAAAGTTAGTTTCCTAAAGTTTTTTTAATTATTTATTGAGTATAACAAGATATCGCTCAAAGTTTTGTAACTATTATTGATGGGATTATCGACATCGACGTTATGTCAAGGAAATCTTTCTGCTTTGTCACTTTTCACAAGTCTATATTGATCATTTTTGTCTTCTATTAACATCGACATCTCTTCTTTATTTTAGCACCATTTATTTTACGGTTTATTAGCGGCCTCTTCCATTTATCTGAACAGATCGGTGTTTATTTTATTGTCAGACAATCTGATATATCACCAGAAGAGTATGAATTACGAAAATTTTTCTTAATTCTTTTTGCCATTGGTGTTGCATCTCTTTTCGAATCATTCGGTCGAATAACATGGGGACGAATATTGATCGGCCTATTGATTAGAACTGGTGAAATGATTGCTTATTTAACTCTCCTACAGAGGACACTTAACCTAGTTGTAGTTGTATCAATATTTTACGCCATTGAAGCTGTGCTACAGATCATTAGTATCATTTTTGTTAACAGAGAAAGAACGGTTGAACATCTACTGCGTACAAAGGCTTATTGTGTCCCTATCAAAATATTTATTTACGCATTAATTTACCATGCTCCAATTTTATATTTATTCTTACAGTCGGACTCACCGTATCGTGATACATTCTACGATATATTAATGATACTGAACATATTTATTGGTTGTATCATTCAAGATGTACTATTAAATATCTTTGCAGAAAACTACCTTCAAAGCACCGACGATGATACCAAAAGTGATGATAGTGAAACGGGTCTATTAGAAACAATTGAAGGTTTCTGGAAAATATTTCTTGGAATAGTTTATTCAATTTTGTATATTATAATTATCTTAACAACATTGATCTATGCCAGTCGACAGTTATCTATTACATCGAATCTACCATCATATGATCATGCTCTCTATATTTACTCGATTGTTGGATGTAGTTTAGTGATCATAATCTGCATCGTTACTTCTTTAACGTGTGTCATACGTCGATGTTCAAAGACCTTGAACTAAAAGTTCTACATAAAACCAATCGAAATACATGAACAATACTTTTTTCATAATCAAACTCAATAAGTATTTCGCAGACATGAGACGATGATAGATATCAAACCATCATCAAAATGTAAAACACATTACGCCAACATATAATTCAACCATTGAATCATACAAATTCGATGTACTTACTTCTTTCACTTTGTAACTTTTTCTACTCAATGATGGACCATGAGATACAAGATGGAATTCTGAATCTAACCAAACACGTTTGATCTTAAGAAAGACCCTCTAATAGAGAGAACTTCTCTCTCTTCATTCATTCCCTTTTACAAATATGTGCATTTATGTCTCACAGAATATGAGAGAACCATTTTATTTTCTCTTGGACATCTCAAACTTTGAGATGACTCATGTGATAAACGGTTCCTTTCTGTATCTAACAGTGTATGTTGAATCTCGTAAGAAAGATCTTGAAATAGAGAAGCATTCTCTCTTGTCAGATAGCATTTTCATTCGAAATCGAAAGATTTTTAATGTTCATCATCTCTGGCAATATCTTCTCTATTATAGAGTTAATCACATCAATTCAATTTGAAAGAAAAATATCCGACTGCTTACGGTCTATCGATCAACATTCATATATGTAAATGAATGGGAAGGAAGTTCTTTATCACCGTCAAGATTAATTTCAATTACCTAGACGTTATCATTCAATTCTTGATCATCCATGTTGATGAGAATTAATTAAACTTAAGTAAGGTGCGGCTAGAGCAAAATTCGAGTGCCTCTTATTTTTCCTCACACTCCACCATGTTAGATTCGGCTTTTGACACTGATCACGAATATCACCTTATTTTTTCAGTTTGACTGAGCTTTTGTGAAGATATGTTCAGAATACTGAAGAGGTGTCCGAACCCTCAACACAGTCGTCCGCACCAGAAAATCTCGATTTTTCCTTGTCATTTTTAGTTTTTAGTCTTACCAATATAGTTTTTGGATTTATTCTTGTGTAAAACTGAGTTTGGAAATCATATTTCGAGTTTTGTCATATGTCACATGTTCACTCTGCGAAACCACGGGCCGGTTAGCTATCGACCATAAAGTATGTTGACTTGCAAACCTATTTACTTTTTCTTGAGAAGACATAGGACCTTCATTCACACGTCATTTGGCGCGCAATCTCATGAGAAACAAGAATACCGCTCGTGATTTTCGTTTTTATGTTTATTTTCTGGGAGATGGCCGTTTTAGGTTGCGTGGACGCGCCTTTGTAGGGCTCTGCGCAGTATTTCAGAGTTTTTTGGACTTGTGAAGAGCTTTGAGTGAAAAACCAATAACAGATCTGAAATCAGCGTGAAACTCCGCGTCGAGTCGTGTACTTTCGTTGCTGATCCGATGTGTTTCATTTTATCGACTTTTATATAGCAATTATAGTTCTCAAGGATACACGAAAAAATTAGAAAGGATGAGATTCGTCGAATCGGCAACAAAAGTGCGCTATTCGACGCGGATTTTTACGCTGATTTCAGATCGACTATTGGTTCTTCAGGTGAAGCTCTTCACAAGTCCAAAAAACTCTGAAATACTGCCCAAATCCCTGAAAAGGTGGGTCCACGTAACCTAAAATGGGGATTTCTCAGAAAGAGAAGATCAAGTCGAGAATCGCGAGTCGTGTTTTTATTTCCCATAGAATTACGCGCCACATAACGCATGAATGAAGATCCTATATCTTCTCAAGAAAAAGTAGATGGGTTTGTAAAGCGGCATATTTTATGGTCGATAGCTAACTGGCCCACGATTTTGCAGTGTGAACATGTGACATAGGACAAAAGTCGAAACATGCTTTCTTAACTCAGTTTTACACAAGGAATACAAAAACTATATTCGTAAGACTAGAAACTAAGAATGGTAAAGAAAAATCGAGATTTTCTGGTGCGGATGACTGAATTGAGGAATCGGACACTTCTTCAGTATTTTGAACATATCTTTACAAAAACTCTATGGAATCGAAAAAATAAGGTGATATTCGGGATCAGCGTCAAAATCTGCATCTAACAAGATATATTCTGAGAAAAAATAAGAGGTACTCGAGTTTTGCTTTAGCCGCACCTCACAAGACTTCTGATCAGTGGCAACCATTGTGACGCTCGTTCCTGTTGGAAAAAGCCGAAGCAAAAAAGAACAGTGCCTGCATACCTCTTCTATCGTGTCTCTGTTTCACACACTCTTACCAATAAGATACGAGAACGTTATTTCACACCATTCGAAAAATTCGTGATGGCATAACGAGGAATACTTGATGCGAACTTGTGTCTATAATGGAATACTCCACGCATCATTTTCCTGACCAAACCAATCTCAATTTGCTTTCTATCGTCACAAGCGGGCATTTTTGTGATACCTTCGTATCAGAGTAAACCGATTCACTCGCAGGGGAAAAAGCCACAAGAAAACTGAGAAATTCACTTAATCATGATGTGAAGACTTTTGCGGACATCGATGTTTGCTTTCTATTTTCAAGAACGAAAAATAAAGCATTAATCCGTCTTTTCTCGTCTCCTTCTCTCTCGCTTTTCCTCACTACAACAACTATTTAAAGCAAGGAAAAATTTATAAATTTCTTGTTAACGTGCTACGCTATTCGATTCAAACATACTCATTCAATATTCACAAGTAAGAACGAATTCAAAAGGTCAAATTTGAATAAAGGTAAAACAAATCGTTGTGTGTCGAAGTACTATGTGTCTCATTTAGATGTCGTACCCTTTCCATCATCATATGCAGGCCGATGCGAAGCAAGTAGGGTTAGCAGCGGAGTTGCGTCATGGAGATTTGTCCGCTGAGGATAGAAGAACATGCAACCAAATCATTCATAGTGGGGACACGAATCCACATTCACGCGGTCACAATCCATATGCCGATCCCGACAGAAAATACGATCCAAAGGCTCAAGTAGCGCTCGAAGCTATCATTGCAAAACAAAAGAAATAGCAGCATTAAACTACCTCGATACACTTTCCTGTTCTTGTGTTCTCCTTTATATCTCTACTGTATTGAAAATCATAGCTTGTAAAACCTAATACTAACTGGTGAACAAAGTTTTCCTTCAATAAACCTGTACTTTCCATTCCCTTCTAAAGATCAGAAGATATTGAGTTCCTGTGAGGAATTTGCCATTCGGAAGAATAGCAGTCCCGATTGCTCTGAAAAAAAGGAGTTTAACTGAATCCTGTCGAAAAAGTCCACTGACGACCAGATTGCTTCCAAATGAGTCGAAAGTTCCAAATAATAAATAAATAATGACAGAACTTTTCTAGAAAGTTCAGTGGAGTATCACCCAGCAGTATCACCTCTTACAAAACCTTTTATAGGTTCCGAACGGCAATAAAAGGTTTTGTCAGAAAAAATATCCCTGAGTGTTCTGCTCCAAAAGTTGATGATTTCGTACTGAACCTTCGAAGGTTTTATATTTTCTGACAAAACCGTTTTTCGCCGCTCGAAATCTAACAAGGTTTCGTAAGAAGTGGTTCTGCTGATTGATACTACACAGAACTCTCTGAAAAGGTTTTGGAATTTTTTAATTTGTTTTTTAGAACTTTTGGCTGATTTGTAAGCAGTTTGGTCTCCACAAAACCTTTTCAAAAAGGTTCGATCAATCTTCAATTTTTTTTCAGGATATATGACAAGGGGGAAAGTGCAGATCCAGCACCTCAGCAGCTTTCTAGCACCTCAGCACTTTTTCAATTTCGCTGTTGAAAAAGGTGCTGAGGTGCTGAAGAGGTCCCAAGATGCTGGAAAAGTACTGTAATGCAGAATATAGATTCTGAGACGCCGAAAAAGTGCAAGATACTCCGATCTACAGTATTTCCTCTAAGATTTGGCATTCTCAGTAATTTGACAGCTTTAACCCTGAAATGTCCACCTCGGGTCCACACGGATCCCAACTAGTTTCATTCTGATGTTTTACATATACGATCACAGATCATATCGCGTCGCTCTAGATATGTTCTAATGAAGGGTAGTAGAGTATATCATAGAAAGCATTCGCTTATCTCTTTTAGTCGTCTGTGGGATAAACTACCTCAAAGTGCATATATACGCATATTGCCCACCTGGAATCCAACCGCACCCCATAATACTTAGGGGTATCCAAAAGTAGTGGCAACGACATTTTAGTACCACTCAGTAAGCTGGATAAAAGTTTCTTTTCACATGGGATGACAGAGAAAAAAAATTCTCTTTCTTTCTATGCTGTTTGATCGTACCGCACACAACATAATGATAATAAATTTCCGATAAGATTCGTTTCCCCATCATTCGTGCTCGTTATAAGTTCGCATTGCAGTTTTAAATTTTGTTTTCTGTGCTATTAAGACACAGAATATACTAAAAGATGCAGTAGAAAAAGCTTTATCGGGTGTTCCAGAATGAATGGACCTCCCAGTACTTTAAAGATTTCTTCTCTATTGTTTCTTTGATTAAAGCACTCTTTTTTATCAAAAGATAGCGCTTGAAATTCTCTACAAAACCATATATGATTAAGCCCTAAAACGGTTTTAGATGTATGCGTAAAGCGATGAGAAATAAAGAGATATAAAAAGCGGTGAAAACTAACGAGTTAGGCATAATGAATGCACACATTTTGCATCCCATTTTCTCATCATTTATTTCATCCTATTAAAAAACGAAATATACCAAAAGATGTAGCGTGAAAAACTTCACAACTTCCACAAGACCGCTTATCTCATAGTCGCACTTTTTTTATTTTCAAAATGGACAAAACCTTGAGCGACTAAAGTTCGATAGTGAGAAAATGGTGTATTTTTTTTGGTAGAAGGTGAGTTTGTTATTTTTCTATTTGAATTTTCTATAATTGTTCTTTGTAAATGGTAGAGCTTCTCACGCTGCATCTTGTAGTGTATTTTATTTTTTAATAAAACATATTAGGTAATAAGAAGATGAAATAAGAAAAAGCGAATTCATCTTGTATCAAGAAAATATATCATTTTCGCACAGTCGATATTTTATTGTTGTTCACTTTGAAAACAAAAAAGTGCGACTATGAAATAGGTGGTCTTATGCGAATTGTAGAGCTTTTCGCAATGCATCTTTTGGCATACTTTACTTTTCTGATAGAGTGAGTTAAATCATGAAAAAATTAGATGTAAATACCCAACTCGTTAGTTTTTACCGCTTTTTGTATCTCTTTATTTCTCATCGCTTTACGCATACATCTAAAACCGTTTTAGGGCTTAATCATATACGGTTTTGTAGAGAATTTCAAGAGCTATCTTTTGATAAAAAAAGAGTGCTTTAATCAAAGGAACAATAGAGAAGAAATCTTTCAAATACTAGGAGATCCATTTATTCTGGGACACCCGATACTATTGTAACTCGAATTAAACAAAAAAACAAATATTTGCTCTTTACTTCTGAATTTAATGTTTAATAAATATAGAGCCTACTATCATAAGAACGACAACAAAATTTACAAAGAGAAAAAAGTTTGAAATAGCTATTTTTTCATACCTTTCTTTTTTGTAAAAGAAAAGCAAGACACTTACATATAGGAGAGAGGTACATCGGCATCATTTTCTTCATTGTCGGACAAATGTTGATGTTCTTTGGCACTTCCTGTTTGTTTGTTCTTCGATTTTATAGCAGCAACAATCAATTCAGATGATGACGAAACAACAGCATTACGACCATCTAGTTTAGCTCTGAGTCGATTCAACATTGGAGTCGAACGTAAACAAAATGTATGAGCATGTTTTTTGGTCGATGTTTTCCAGAGCGATCGCTGCTGCTGCTGTTTTTTTGGCAGTGGAGATCGGGCAAGGGTCTTATTGATGTGAAATGAGAAATTGTTGTTGTTGCTTCAGATACTTTTGGATGTTTTTGTGTTAGTTGCTGTCGTGTTCCTAACTTTGTAACGACGTAATCAATTTTAGAACTGTTTCTTGTTGCTACAACATTATTATTTAATAAAGGAGATATTAATTCACATCTTTCACAAACAATGGTATATTTTGATTCTAGTGCAAATTGAAGATGATTGGCAACAATAGGTAGCAATGCGTGTTGTTTCAAGTGATTTAAACCGTAATTAGTTCATATTTTAACACATTCAACACGAAGGGTCCCATCAGTGAGCTCCACATTATTTTTACAAGAAAGTTAATAGGGAGACACATTTTCTCATTTTTCCTCAGTTAGAAGTCACATGTTAAATGTCATTAGCCCTGCCCTTTAATTTTAGTTAATCGTTCTTGAAATGTGCGATGCTTCTCATTGTAGCAATGAAAACAAAAAGGTTTTAATTTCTTTGCAACCACATGACCGACCTCTCTTGATTGTTGCTGACTGATTTTCTCGTAGGAACCAGCACAGCGTCTTCAGACATCGCGAGCAGATCCTTTATTTTTCTTCAAGCTTGTAATCAGCAAGTTTATGCTTCATTTGACTTGTTGGTTTGTATCTTGATGCCGGTTTCAGCCCATCGAAAGGCATGTCAAGCAGTAAAGATAAATATTCACTATAGCCGTTTCAAAAACCAATTCAAATCGTACCGAAAGGTACCATTTTATAGATCGTCTGAGGCATGTATAATATACTGATAGTTGGTCAGATAAATCAGTACCTTGTCTTCCATTATTATAGTCTAATACAACTTGTGGCTTCATAAATGACTCATTTCGAAAATTGATTTTTCCAGTGTCTATGAGAGCTGTTGAATACAAAGGTCTTGTGGATATCATCGAAACATCGTTTTTGTCTTTTCACATGATTAACTGTATACCTTCTTCATTCTGAAGTCCGTATGTTTCGCCACGCTTCAGCTATTTCTGAAGAATTTCTTTTCCTGATGCCGCACGACTACTTCTCAATGTTCCACGAAGATACGTATCATGTGACAACAAACGTCCTGCAAGGAAAATACTGGTAAAGTAGGTGTCAACAATCACAGTCCAATAGCATCCCGAGGGACCATTCAATAAACTCGTTACGACTCTCTCAGCATGTCCAATAGAAAGACAGGAATAGCGATTGACTGTTTAGTACAGGACTTGATACTTTTCGTACTTTGTACTGATGCGAGCAAGGGAATCTCTTCGAATGATACACTTCGTTTGCGTTCATATTTTGCCTATAAGTAGGTCTCATAGTGTAGATAAAACGCCTGAAAGGATTTGTCCTCAAACCCTGACACTCGGAAAACTCATTATCGAGTTTTGATTTGAAACGCGTTGTCTGAAAGGTTTCAATGAGTGTGATTTCCTATGGAAGGTATGGATTAGTTGATCTCTGCTAGTCCCGAATGAGAGTACCGATCCTACCATCTGCAGGTGATATTAAGTTAACGTAGCCCTATGTACAAATAAGAATAGTAAATATTCTATCAGGTTACTATTTTATGAGAATCGAACATAAAAAGCCTCTTCGATTCCCGATCTTGAAGAATTTATTACTGCTGTTAAGCAACCACTAATTCTGAACAAAGACTATTCTTAGCAACGCGGATAGTAGATAATTACCGATCGTTGCCATTTGCTTATGTTTCCTCTTACAAATGATTCGGACGAGACTCGGATCAAGTCATCGTTGTTAGATCCTGGCTTCATAGTAATGACACAGCTGTTTGTAAATCAAATTGATCTGTAGAACGAATAAATAGAGAACGGTTACAGACAGATACAATAGCAGAACAACACGAGTATAATTAAAGCAAAGCAACTGAAAGGAACAAAAGGAAAAGACAGATATATTAAATGATCATGTTCTTCTGACTATATTAAACATGTCGATAAAATCACGTTGCGCAGGACTGACGACTAATTCTCACAAAGTGACAGTTATTCTGTTAATCTGTCGGCACAATACGCCGTTGTGGACAGCATTTTGTGATGAATTTAAGGAATTCCTTCCTAAAATGATTGCTGGTTAATGTGTAAATATAAAATGAAAAGATCTTGTCAACGAAACTGAACCATAAAGACATACTCAGAATGAGATTTTCGGCAGTAAGACGCACATCATTCTTGACAATTGATATCGGAATGAGCGAATAGACTTTCACGGCAAAAAGTGGCATTGAGCAAATAATGTATATAGTAACTTGCGTGATGAGTAATGGTAAGATTGTTTGATTGTTTTTTTTCGCTCTTGTTTGGACAGCGGATAATACGGTCATTGTGTTTGCTGGGACAACGGGTGCCAGCGCTACTGAATTCGCTGCTACTGAAGTCACCGATATTTGTTGAGCATGCCATCCTTGACGAATGTGCATGAATGTGCCTATACCAAAGACGAGCATAAGCACAGGTGGCCCTACGGATTGGAACATGAAATAATAGACAACGTCGAGTACATTGCATACAGTGTTTTGAGTAGAACATGGTGCAGGTTTCGTGAATTGATTGGCTTCGTAACAATACAATACTTGAATATAGATAGTGATCATGAAAACGGTCACGATGAGTATCATGTAAGCGGTCATGCGCATGTTGCTGTAACGTCGCATGGCAGCATTACGTGATGATGAGAGGAATCGATCGAGACAACAGCCAACCATGTACCAACTTGAGAGACAATACGGTGTATATAAAAAGTAAAGTTGTAACTTGCAAACAGCTGATGAAAAATAGGCTGGTGTGATGTTGAAGCCAATGAGTGTGCGCAGTATAACAAACGAATAAATGCTAACCATGTTAGCGACAGAAGCAGCGAGAAGGAAAGGAATGCTGGGTGAGAGTGTCCATAGAGCACGTCGTTGGAACAGAATAATGTTAAATGCATTGCCCAAAGTGCCCAAAACGATGAATGTAACGCCTATTGACACGAGAAGATTGTTTTTTATGCTGTTGATTAACACCGATGTACTGGACATTCTTGTTATGACGATGAATTTGTGAGAAGTATTCAGATAGCGATGACCGGGCAAAATATATTAACTACGCCATTACTTCATATGGAATATAATTTTATGTCTTTATTAATATGTCCATTTATAAACATATTAGAAGAGATCAGAGAAGAGATAATTGATAGGAAACACCGAGTTTTTCCTAGACAAGAAAAAATATAAAAATAAAAACGACTGAATATAGGCAAATGATGAAGCCCAAATAACACTATTTACGACATATATCGTATTGTTGTCACCATCATTTCTTATTTTTCTTCCAGCGAAGACTAATGAGGTGGAAAGCATCTGTCAGACATTTAATTATCTCTAATTACGTGCAACTATCATCAGACCATTTTGGCAATTTCCGGTCGGTTCCAATAAGAACATAATGATCAACAAAAAAAAACTTCTATTTGGAATGCGATGTCAATGTAAACACTGATTTCACTGAACTTTCTCCTTCATACTTCCTCAGGTGTCAAAAGACTTGTTTCCTTTATTTGCTACGTAACGCATATCACCTAATTTATTATTTTACGGTGATCTCGAGTACGTAATTTTGTTCTTCTTTTTCATTCTTTACAAGAACATTTTATAGAGAAAGGACATCGTCGGATCAGGGTTGAAACCTACCATCCTTTCAGATCGAATTGAAAATATGGTAGAAAGACAATCCCATGTAAAAAAAAAAAGTGAAAGAAAGCCGATTTTTTTATGGTTAAAAATAGATTAAAATGAAATGGTTTTCATCAGTTTGTTACTCACGAAATAATAGATGAAGATCAGGTGGGTTCTTAGAAGACTTGAACCGATTAGTGCTAATCTTGTTCTTGAGAAATTGAGTTTTTCTCGCATTTAAGCTCGGCGATTATAGTTTATTTTCACTTTTCTGGACTCTCCGCGTCAACAAATAGTAGTTGCAATACCAGACCAAACCTGAGACATATATGCCTTAGCTCTTGTGGTCTCAATACTCTTTGTTAATGGATACCGTGTTTATCATAATTAAAATCCACGAAACAAAGAATAATCAGACAAAACCGATGGAAATTAAAATAATCCATTAAGACTTATGTAAACTCCATCATTTTAATCGATTAAACCCTGTTAAGAACCCACCTGATTTTCATCTATTATTTCATGATTAAAAATCTGATGATATCGTCTTATTTTAATCTGTTTTTAATAATAGAAAAATCGGATTTTTCCGTACTTTTTCTTTACATGGGATTTTATGGTTTTATCATCCATTTTTCTGTACGTAGTGATGATCAGGAAACTATATTATTGTAGCTAATTATTATAAAAAAAGTTGCAAAGAATGAAAATGTAATAAATAAAGTACACTTTTCTTTTATTCTGACAGAGGGTTCATCATCGTAGAAGCTAATGGAGATGGCTTATTCAATTCTCTGAGGACTAAAACTGCCACTTATTTTGCACTTATAAAAATGACATATATACCGCAGGAGTACAAAGCGTAAAAATGAAGTATGCACTCCTGAAGTCGCGCTTTTCTCCCCTTAGGTTTTAAGCAGATGATATGTTTTTGTGGGTTACATTTCATGAGAAGAACTGGCAGAGAAGAAGTTGAGGATAGTAAGCTTGCAAAATTAAGATCAGTTGTACTATCTATCTTATGAGATCAATTGGTGCGATAATGATCGACAATGGAAGATAAGAAGTGTATGCTTGGAGAACACAACTTCCGTAAATAAAGATATTTTCACATCTTTTTCATAAAATGTCATACAAACCTTTTTGGATATCTTCACAGCACTGCTTTCCAAACGCCGTCTGAAAGAGTGAACTTCTGTTAGGAGTCGAAACCAATTTAAACTGATATTTTCCATAAAATCTCCTTCCTAAATACCTCTCTCTCTCAGATCATCTTAAGCTTTAAACTAATAACATCCTTTTCATAATAAGTCTTCTCTATAAACCACTCGTTTAGTTAATCTTAACCCTTTCATGGCGATTCGGTTTTTCGAGGAAAATAAGTTCAATATACAAATTTTCATGCATGTTCGTCCTCGATAAATGTATTCATGGATATTTTCGATGTATGGGAAGTATCCAGTGACGAATCTGGATTTTTCCAATAAAATTTACTATGTTGGTTTTTTCCCATCTTCTTTTCTTCTACGACACATGGGATTTTTTCAACTTATCTATGCATGCATATATAAATATCGAAATCATTCTAATATAGATAATGAAAACTAGCTGAAGTCATATTCTCAAAATTTACAATTGACATGCTATTCGAAGAAACGGATACGGAGGAAAGTGGCAACTCACAAAGTGATGTGAGTAGTTTGGATGATGGATGGCTTCTCCAGAATGCAATTCGAATCTACAAGCTCCGAAAAACAATTACAGATGATGGTGACGATGATGATATGGATTCACAAGTTTCAAGTGAAATAGAATCAGAATCGGATAATGAATTCTCGGAGGATTATGGAATGATGGAAGAAGTACCGACAAATTCGGAATATGGTGTGATCAATCCTATCGATTGTTATCGACATTTCATCACTGATGAGATCATTCGTCTCATGTTTCGTGAAACCAATCGATATGCAGAGCAGCACGTACAAACACAAAAGCTTACTAAACAATCAAAAACTCTTCAGTGGCGACCGACTACTAATGAAGAAATGTTCAGATTTCTGGGAATTATACTTGAAATGGGACTAGTAGAAATGCCAGAAATAGATTACTACTGGAGCAAAAGAAAGTTGTTTGGATCTGAAGTCATTCAAAATACGATGTCAAGAGATCAATTTGAATTACTTCTCAAATTTTTCCATTTTTCGAACATCCAAGAAGTGCATGCAGACCAAGACAGGCTGTTCAAGCTGAGACCACTCTTAGATTTATTGAGAGCTAGATTTAAATCAATTTTTGCGTCCCTGGCTCCGTTATTTCTATCGACGAAACAATGGTACCATGGAAGGGGAGACTTTTATTCAAACAATACATTCCTGGAAAAGCGCACCGCAAATATGGAGTCAAGATATACAAGCTGGCAGCTACTAATGAATACACCTGGAATTTTATGATTTATACTGGTAAACAGGATCCAACGGCAGGTTTTGGGCATGGTCAAACTGTCGTACTCAATCTGACGGATGGTCTTCTGCAATGTCATCGAACTGTAGTGGTTGACAACTTCTTTACAAGTATTTCCCTCGCAGAACGCTTATTACAACATGATACTTATCTTATTGGAACATTGAGAAGCAATCGCGCGCTGGATCGGGACATGAAGTGGCTCAGAAAAAGCTCAAACGTGGTGTGAAACTTATGCTCTCCAGAGTAATAATGGTGTAAAACTAATCAAATGGAAAGATAAAAGAGATGTTTTGATATGATATCCACAAAGCCATCCCATTCAGCCACTGTAGTGGAGACCGGAAAAATTAATCAATCAAACGAGCGCATCATGAAGCCACAAGTTGTCATTGATTACAATAAAGGAAAACAAGGTATAGACTTATCAGATCAACTATCGGCATACTACACGTGTCTCAGACGGTCTAAAAAGTGGTATCATAAGGTGGCATTTGAGATGATATTTGATGGAGTGTCGATAGTGAATGCTTATTTGATTTACAAGGAAAATTATGACAAAAGCCGTATGACAATGCTACAATTTCGTGAAAGTATTGTGCGATCTTTACTTCTTGGTGTATCGTACGAGAGTTTAAAACCTGATCCAAGAGAACGTTCGACAAGTCAAACGAAACGCAAGTTTGCGGATCACAAACTTGAAGAAATGGAAGGAATCGCACGTGATGATGTTAGAAGACGATGTGTTGGTTGCTATGAGAAGATTAGGCAACAACAATCAAGAGAAGCAAGTGCGACGGCAGCGAGGAGAATAAAGACCTTCTGTCCTGACTGCGGCAAATTTTTCTGTCTTGATTGTTTTAATGAAAAGCATTCTTCTAAATAATAAAATAGATCAGTCAGTAATAAGGATGGGGTAACTCTATAACTAATTATCCCTTTCTATCTGGAAAAAAAGAAGAAAATCTACTTTTTCATCATTTTTCTGATTAAAATATACCGTGAGCCACCGGTGGCTCACATCGCCGTGAAAGGGTTAAGTTAACGAATGACAAGAAAAAAGTTTTTAAGCGCGACTCAAATTGATTCCCTCTTTATCATAACAATATAAGAAAACGAATGGTTAGTTTAAAAATTTTGCCGTTGTCATTCATCCTGCATATATTCAATTGCTAATGTGTGTTTTCATTTGCAACCGGAAATTACGTGTATATAAACACACCTGTTTAATTGAGCAGTACTGGAAAATGACATTATCCAGAGAGAAATTATGATATCGACTGTTTTTATTGAAAAAAA
>JAJEKB010020783.1:76019-88273 GCA_022393335.1 Macrotrachela quadricornifera
AGATGGGCTCTAAACAGCTTGAACACCTCGGTATGTTCCCTCGTCAGTTCCAATGCCTTTGAATGCTCAAAAACTCAATCATGTTCTTGCAACAGATGTCAAAGAATGAGAAAATTTCAAGGAGCACTAGATCATTTAACATTCGCATCAAAACGGATCAATTATGAAGAAGAAATTTTTGCCACTATAGCCATGATTTGCGATGTATATATACAATTGTATTGATGTTTCATTCATAATTGAATTTCAATTGTTTAGGATGTAGAAATAGCTTCTCCCTTGCAAATGAATTTTCTATCTGAGTTCGATGAAAATAAACACACTATCGACCACGTAGCTCATAAATATCTTGAACAAGCTAGTAAAAGTGTTCAATATCTTATTCCTATTATACATCTGATGATGGAAACTGTTTGTTCCATTCAATAGTTGTTATTGTATCTAATCCAGATGTGTCCGCTGTTGAGTTGAGAGGTTTGCAATATCTTGACACGAAAAAAGGAATTATATTTTCTAAATCAACAAAATAATTGAACAATTCTAGTCCGAACTGTTGTTGAACTTGTCAAAAATAAAAATTATTATGTTGATCAATGCAGTAGATCCGTCGGTCCTTTTGATAAAGCTCTTCAAAGAGTATGTAATGATAAACGTTTTTGCGAGCTTTATGAAATTGTTGCGCTTACGAATGTTCTACAATGTCAAATACAAAGTATCTATCCATATATCGACTATCGTGCTGAGATGAAGATTATGAATACAATATATAAGCCAGCAACAGTATCTGTTGCAAACACCAGAAGAATATTCATTTTTTGGACAAATACTAAAGATGAAGTTGTTGTAAGAGCTCGTCCCAATCATTTTGTTCCATTGTTACCAGCAAATAGATCTAAAAGAACGAATACTATATGGGAAGTTATTTTACCACCTGAGGTATAAATTTAAAAAATATCAATATGATAAGAAAGATAAAGTATCTGTTTTTTATTACGTAACGGACAGCACGAAAGATAACCACAAAAATAATCAACCATCATCAGTTCGAACTCCGGACTTTTCGCTACCACGAAATGTTAGGAAACATAAATCAGTAATACAGTCACTTTCCTCCGATGATGATGAGTTACAGCCATTGTCAAACACATACGATGCTCGACGGAAAAGACAACAGCGAGCTAGAGAAAATCAAGAACAACGTAATATACGACTTCTCAACGATCGATTTCTGAAGCAGATATCTAGACAAAATGAAAATGACGATCAAAGAAAGATACGTCTCGTAGAGCAACGGAAGCGAACATTAAAGCATAGAGCTAATAGTAAACAAAGAAAAGCTGCTCACATGGTATATGGAGCGACAAGTTTTGAATCCGCAGAATCAGCTATTGGACAAGATCCAGAAGGAAATGAAACCATGGATGTAAATACATTACCTCAACAAAATATACTACAACAGAATCAAATACTGGCTCGTAACCAATATGTGTGGCCAACAGCAATTGCAACAAACTTAAAAGAGAAATGCTTAAAGGAGTTTTCAAATCATATGTCCATGTCCTTCTTACGCCAATCGATATGTGTTATTTGTAACAGCCGAGTAGACTTTAGTACAATGAAAGAATATCCACTTGAAGATATTCCTAACTTAAAAAGGCTCTCTTGTCACACGGATGTTTTAAATGTTATTTCTAAAACGCAACAATTTGTACATGGTATAGATATGAATTCATCATTAAAGATATTATTTTCATGTTTTTTTCAAAGGCGATTATACAAGTTCGAGTTTTTTTTCTTCATTCGACGCTATTTTCTACAAGAAAGGGTATAACTTAGAAACAAAAACTGGTTACATCTGTCAGCAATGCTATAGCGCACTGAATAAGGATAAATTTCCAATATTTTCCAGCGCAAACAAGATGTGGGTTGGAGATGTACCCTCTGTGTTACAGCAGCTGACGATTGCTGAGGAAAAACTGTGAGTAACTATAAGAAGAAAGGAAAATAAGTGAATTATTCAATGATGAAATTTTTTTAAGCATTGCGCTTTATCGACACAATAGTTGTGTCATTAAATTGCAATCTCCATTTCACCATCATTCTACTGCTCAGGCTGCACTCAAAGGCAATGTAATTACATTTATGCATAATATGCCAAATATTGTTACGAGTCTACCATTGGATGTCGATGATCTTTGTGATACATTGAAAATCGTGTTTGTTGGTGCTCGTATACCAAGTCGTGTAGAATTACGTAGAGTATGCGGCGTTAGTAGACAACGAATTCGTGATGCTTTATTATGCTTAAAAAAAATAATTATATGTATCGAACGATTCCCAGTAAGAGACATAGTTATATGAATAACAATCACATAAGATATATTGTAGTAAATGAAATGAACATCCGTAAGTTACCTGAGGATGATGTTCCGGAGTCCATTTGGGCAACAGTAGAGAGAATAGAAAATGCTGAAGAAGGTAATGCAGAACGTACTGGATATGGTGACGATCCATTAGCAGATGCCATTGTACAAGATGAATCTAATACAACAAAGAGTCCTCCAATGAGTACCAGGTGAGTATATATAATGAGTAATAGAGAAACTAATGACATCTCTTAGTGCTGTACTTGATGTAAATGGAACTACCGTATCATCAGACGATATTCGTGTACATCTACTAAAGAAGATTACTAACCACTCTTCAGACTCGTCGAATGATACGCTAGATGGAAATACTGAAAATGAAAATGATGTTTACTTAGTTCCAAGATCTACTGCACCAGCCAGAGACTGTTTCAATTCAGAATTACTATTAGGTCTTTTCCCAACACTTTTTCCTTATGGATGTGGAGCACCTTATAATGAATCACGTTCGTTATCTACTTACATATGAGGATCAAAGATTCGAGAAACATCATTCATTCATGTTTGTTCTATTCAATATGATGCAACGACAACAGGCATGTTGGAACGCGTCTTTAATTGCTCCACGACCTTATTTTCGAGACGTTGCTACTGATCTTCAAATTCTCACTAGTAAAGAAATTGAGGTAGCACTGATGAATATCAGTAAACAAAAATTTGCTCCAGTGAATAATTCTCGAATTAGTTCACTCTTAAAACAGATAAAGACAATAGGTGGTAATGTAATGGGTTCCGCTTACTCACGTGCTGCTCTACGTAATACAATACATGCTCTGATTTTTAATCAGGGTTTACCAAGCATTTTTATGACAATTAACCCTGCCGATATTCATAGTCGTGTTGCTTTATACTTTGCTGGAGTTGATCTTAATTTGGATAATATTTTACCTTCGAAAATACCATCAACATATAAACATGCACAAATTATAGTTTCACACCCTGTAGCCACTGCTCGATTTTTTAACGCGCTTATTACAACTATTCTTAAGTATATGGTTGAAAAAGGGTTGTGGATCGATCATGATCTAACACCAGTACAATTGAAAGAGTTGGTTCGAGATGAAGGATTTCGTAATGGTCTTATCAGCTATCTAGAGGATATCATTAAACAAGATTTGAGCAATTTTAACTCAGATGTTATCGGAGCTAATAGTAAAATTATTTTTTAAAATATTAATTCTATACTTGCTATCCACATATCTATTTAGCACTTGAGCAACAACAGGCTGTACATTCGAATTGTGCCAATTCTCTTGAGTTATTATCAAATGTTGGATTTTCAGACAAAGCATCTGAAGGTGAGAAATCTGATCGATTCAGATATAAATATTCGCTGTATCGAAATGCAGAGCGATTACAGAATGATCTAACAAAACTGTCACTCTCAATAATGCCAACTCCAAAACCATCATTGCCAAATTTTGCTTCACGTTTCAAAACAGACGTTGTACAACTAGTAAATAGTCATAATATTCACAATCATACCATAACATGCTATAAGTATTCAAAAAAACAAGATAATCCAGTTTGTCGTATGAGGATGCCACGAAAAATTGAGAATACTTCATTTATCGATGTTGAATCTGGAGAAATCAGACTAAAACGACTTCATGAGACCATCAATAACTTCAATGAATATATCATCAGTGCTTGTTGTTCAAATATGGACATAAAATATATATTTAGCGGTAGTGATGCCAAAGCATTAGTATATTACATAACTGATTACGTTACTAAATCAAACCTGTCGTTTCATGATACATTTTCTCTTGTATTGAAAGGCGTTCAGTCTTTGGAGAAGTATAAGTTTTCAGATTGTACAAATATGAGTGCCGAAGAAAAATCGCGCAGACTTGTTCTCCGTTGTTATAACACATTGGCCTCTCAACAGGAACTATCGGCTCCTCACGTTGCGTCTTATTTAATGGGCTGGTCAGATCATTATACAACACATGAATTTGCTAATATATTCTTGATTGGTATTGAGAATTACTTACAGGCAACATTGATTAAGAAACAAATCAACCAGCAACGCGAAATAAATAGTAATTTTTAATTTTTCTATAAAAGCGAATACAATCTTCATTCATATGAGCCATTACTGACGTTTATAATATCTAGAAAGGATATTTGTTGATAACTATGCATATATCATTCTATTAAAAGTTCAGCTTAGGAAATCGAACTGTCAAAAAACGACTTGAAAGTATTTTCGAACGACTTATATTTATGTGTCTTATAGAGAAATAGAACCGAGATTTGACTTTTTTTAACATACATATTTTGTGTTTTCATTCATTTTGTTATCGTAAAGGTGATGTCGATTTTGAAAATGATGACAATTGTATGGAATCCGAAGAGCAATTCTTATTAGAACCTGCCGATACCAATACAAAATACGTATATGTAAATACTCGTATAGATTATCAATATCGATCAACATCGCTGAATAATATATGTCTATATGATTATATTCGCTTTTATCGAAAAAAGCCTATTGACGCAAAAGATCGAAAGTACTTGGAAACTCAATTAAAATCTAAAAATCTTGAGTCGGAAGATGTACGACGTGATCGACCGCCCTCTGAACGAGAATCATTTCTATCTGAGCATCCACAAGTTTCATCTCATATAAATGTAAAGCGTACTACACCTGTTGTTCCCGTTCTACTCGGTCCTGCAATACCTCGTAGAGATAGAGAAGATACAAAAGAACGTTATGGTCGATCAATTCTTACACTTTTTTCATCTTGGCGATCAGTGACAGATCTGTGTGATGTTGATCAAACATGGGAACAAGCACTTGAAATCTGTCGATCAAGAATTACACCGGAATCACATAAAATCATTGATAATATTCAATTGTTTCAAGAATGTAAAAATGATCGAGATGAGCATTTACAGCAAGTCATCGAAGCTGCACAAACAGAAGTTGTAAATAATATAATAACGATGAATCGCAACATTGATTTCAGTGAAAGATTTGGGAAATAAATCAGAACAAGCATATTTTGAGAAAATAGTATCTGCTGTTAATCAAGCCAATCGATTTGCTAATATTAAAGGTAGATACCAATGAACTGGAGAAAAATTTTCTTTTATCACATTACGTCTAGGTTTACACAGAGGATCAATAAATCGTCTAATTGACAATGGAGTATTAGACAAACATACAACTCATGATCAGAATCATCTTGTACCTGCTACAGTTGAATTGATTCTTTTGAACAATCGATGGCAACGTAGAATTCGAGAAGAAAAAGAACAGAAACGAAAAGCTTTCATGATGATCGGAATGGAAAGCGACTATGTCGAACAAAATGATACGATTGAGGATCAGCTCGATAGAAATATAGATAATACACTATCATCCGGTCGTCCTAATGATGGAGTATCTTTACATTTTGAATCCATCTTGCCAGTTGTTAAAGTCACTGTGCCAGTTGAATATACCCGGGAATATATTGCTGAACAATTTACTCTTAATAAAAACCAGAAAGCTGTATTTATGATTATTACTGGTCATTTGGATGGATTGGATAGACTAAACGAGGGTATACGCATGCAGTTGATCATATTTATTTTTCAAAATATCTTCTGTTCAGATGAGAAACAAAATCAATTAATTATGTGCGTACCCGGATGTGGTGGCACTGGAAAGTCTCAGTTAATTCGCGCAATAACTGCATATTTTACTGAAACAAATCTGGCACATAAACTACGTAAACTTGCACCGACTTCAGTTGCAGCAGCAGAAATTGAAGGAATGACTATTCATTCGTTTTTGGGAGATGGACGAAACAGAAAAAATAAAACAAAGGTCTTCAAACCGACCTGGTCAAATTAAACTAGAAAATGAATGGCGTTTTGTTGAGTATTTAATTCTAGATGAGATGTCAATGGTAGGTCTCAGTCTATGGGTGGCAGAAACATTATTTTATTTGGAGATTATATACAATACTCACCAGTGTTCGACAAACCTCTTTACTACGATTTCTCAGCAATAGCAGCCAAAAATACGAAAAAATCTACGAAACTACCAACAGAAAATGAAATTCAACAAAAGAATGCTCGTTCATTGGTCTTACAGATCAATTGCGTTGTCATATTGGAGCAGCAAATGAGAACTAAAGATTTACCATATCAGGCTTTACTGAATAGAGTTCGCAACGGTGGAGGTGTATACCATACATGATCCGATAAAACATTGTCAGAACGAAAGATAAATCGAGCATTGAGAATCTCTTGTGAAAACAAAAAAAAAACGTTTTTCGAACATTCACGTAATCAATCGAACTTTTCTACTGTTGAAACATTGATGTTTTTCTTCCTTTCTAAGTATTCGAGGAATGTTACTCTTAGGGAAAAAGTAAATTACAAGAATGAAGATGATCACATTTGTCGTAGAATACCATTTAGTATAATCAAGGGACGAATCATATTAAATAAAAAAGAAGATTTTCCATGTTTTTCGAAAATATCTAAAACAACTCCACAAAAAATATATTGCTGTATATAATTAACATCACAGTTTTTTTTTCACTGACTATTTAGGCTCCGATATTGGTATATCGAAACGAAATTCGTACGGAACTAAATAATCGAGCTGTAATAAACAGAGCATATGAAATGAAACAACTACCGACTGTTGTCATTGCCATAGACACAATAAAAGCTAAGAAAAATATTGATTTACCCGATCTTAATCGACGACTTTTTGCTCTCCCTGATAACAAGACAGAACATTTACCTGGCTATCTTCCTCTTGTGCCTGGTATGCCAGTACTATTACAGGAAAATATTGCCTGTGAACTCGGTTTGTCAAATGGAACTCGAGGAATCTTTCGTAAACTGGTTTATAACGATACAACAGATTCAAATACAAATTTTGATCAAGATATATTTCCGTTGGGTACTATTTTTGTGCGTGATGCTCAATATGCTCTTGTGGAAATACCGAAATCCAAAATAAACAACTTCGATTCGCTCGACCCGTCAACTGGTCCCTATTCCTGTTATTGAGAAAACGTTTTCAGTCGATCTCGAAAAATTGTACTCAGATAAAGGACACGTGATGAGATTACTTAAATCCAAGAAATTGAAAACTACGATATCAGTAAAGAGGAAAGGCCTGCCGCTGACACCGGCTTATTCTATAACAACTCATAAGAGTCAAGGTCAGACGCTACCTAAAATAGTCATCGATCTAAATATGCCACCTGGAACGGTAGAAGTTGCTTCAGTTTACGTAC
Organism: Macrotrachela quadricornifera; assembly: GCA_022393335.1. Classification (NCBI taxonomy): domain Eukaryota; kingdom Metazoa; phylum Rotifera; class Eurotatoria; order Philodinida; family Philodinidae; genus Macrotrachela; species Macrotrachela quadricornifera. The sequence continues at coordinate 83,698 of JAJEKB010020783.1, forward strand.
CACTTTCACGCGTACAACAACTTACGGATTTGGTTATTCTACAAGATTTCAGTATCAGCGCTTTGCAAGTAAAACCATCGAAAGGACAATTAGCTGAAATCAATAGATTAGGCATTATTTTTCAACAAACAAAGCAACGTTACGCTAAATATTTCATATAATCACGGATAACATATGCTATATTTTCCACAACTTATTCAATATTGTACAAGATACATTTATAAATTACCAACTTAAAGTAAATGATTTGACTAAATTCTTTGTAGGTTTTATCTAAATGAATTATCTTGATATGTATAAGCTTGATGTGAATTGGATTTCTTGAAGGATAATAATTTCTTCATATATCATAATAACGACGATTAGCTAGGAAAATAACTGACCTGCCTAATTAAAAAACAAATATTTCACTATTCAATTCGATACTTACTGTTTTTGGTGCTGTTTTGTTTCATATTACCTTCCTGTATATTGTTTTGGTTATTACGTTGATGTAAAATCAGATTCGAAGACAAACTTTAAATGTATTTTCACTGTAATGAATATTTTGATTTTCTCGTGATTAATACAAATTTATAATGTAAAAAAATTGATCTATTCAGGCAGATTATACATACTTTAGTAGATAAATGAACAATTGTATGAAAGCTTTATACATCATCATCATGACTTTCCTATTTTTTTCTTCAGCTGATTTTATCTCATCTTTTCCAGATATTTCAAAAATTTTGTTTACGTCCACTACCTTCGAAATCTAATTAGATATAAAGAGATATAAATGAATATTGCACAAATAACAATGAAATATAATTTGTACATCATTCTACTTCTTTTAAGTCTATATCGTATGCATATGACTGCACATTTCAATGATATTTTTTCAAGAAACACAATAATTGCACATCCTCAAACAGGTTTATTCCTTACTTATGTTGGTTTATACATACCATCGAAAACAATTATTCATAATTCAGTGATTTTTCCCATGACTACAGCTGCTTGTTATTTTTTGCCGTTATCAGCAGCTAAAAATATTCCCTCTTGCAATATTACGTCCACGCGATATAAACGTTTTCTTTTTGACGTCTTATCATTAGGTTTTGGAACAGCGAGTCTTAGTGTATCTGTCTCTAACAAAATTATGCTAAAAAATCTACAGCAACAAGTGGGACTTGTAGAAACATCGTTATTTAAATATTCTGAAACTATTCAAGTACTTGAAGCACGATTGGCAAAACTCGAATTAAATCAGATCATTCTAACAGACGAACTTCAAGTGACACAACAAATACTTAATGCTATGCTACCTATTCTAAATTCACATTCTGAGGCTTTAAATTCTTTAAAAGTTGGCATGGAACGTTTATATAATCATTTTCAGCATTTTTCTCTGTATTCAGCTATAAGTCAGATCTTTCGAAATCATGTGACTCTGAATTTTTTATCACCGGAAGACTTGAATAAATTAGTATATGATGTTATCCATCAAGGAAATGTGACATTTAACTCTGACTATAGTTCAATTCCCATAATCCAAATTATCACTAAGTTTTTGGTTCGACAACAGATTGATTTCGTTCCCAGACTACGATACACAACTCAGAACTCTGAAGAGATTGGTCGTCTAGTAATTACGAACTTGTTTGCCGTTCCGGAGCAGAACGAACTACCATTCCAAATCTATAAATTGCTAGCGGTGCCCTTTGTTCATAATAATGGAACTATTCAACTGACACACATTCCTCAATACTGGGCGATTAATCCGGCAGACAATACCACTATGGAGTGGTATGATTCTGAGGAATCCGGATGTGATTTTCAATTAATACCATCTTGTCGTGATACACCTCCATTAAAAAAATTGTCACATGATACTTGTCTTGGTCAAATTATGAGTCGTTATCCGGTATCAAGATGTGAAACAATACTAATTCCATTCTCATTTGGTTTTGTTCGTCAGTTAAGAGAGAATCTTTGCATCAGTTCGTCATCAGAGTCGTTTGAGTGCCTACGAATATCTACAACTGAATATTTAAATGACGTTGAACGAACGTTTAACATAAGTGAACGTATAAAACTTTCACCTGTTACTCTTGTTAATGTAACTCCAGGGTACGTTATTTCATGTCCTGGATTTACATTAACAGGACGTCCTATCATTTCAAATCTTTCTTCACTGATAGTCTTGCACAACGATGCTCTCTTTATTAGCAATATCTCTATTGTCGATGTTTATCGTCATATAAAGGAAAACACAGCATGGTTTGACAGGAAGCCGCTCAAATTGGGAATAGATGGAATTATATACTATGCGAATACATCACGAGACAATGACCGAAAGACATCTCATTCTATATACTCAGGGCTGACCAAAAGTCCTGGCCGCGGCATTCTAAATGTTATAAAACACTGACTATTGAAAGTTTTATTGCATGAATACATAGTAAAATGCCTCGTCTATAATAATATATATAACTGTAAGCGAACATATAAAATATTCGTTCGCTATTCTTTCATATATATGATTTTCTTCTTTTCCTTCATATATGATTTTCTTCTTTTCCTTCATATATGATCATATAGGATTTTTCCTTTCGTTATGTGAATTCGTTCTTCTTCTGTTCTTTTGATCTATATTGAAATGTGTTATTTCCAAGTGATGAACTAAGTGATATCACTTAGGTAGTTTCCTAGAAAGATATTGTATTACAAGAGGTGGGAAAGTAACCACTTTCTTATGGTATAAATACTTGCGTTTTCTTTTGAAATAAACGAACTAGAAGTATCACTAAGCTTCCAAATTATCTTCTCCTACGATTCACAAATAAGACTGTAACAATAACAACTTTATGTTGGACTTAATTCTAGCATCCTTTTATATAAAGTCTATAATATAGTAACTATGCGAATATCTGACTATCTCTTGTCTAATGTTTAAGTAAATTCTGAAAGTTTCCACACTTTTCATTTCTCTCTCGTACGACATTTTCTGACGTCATGTTCTAGAATGTTACATTTCGATAGTATATATAGAGTTAGAAATCGTTCGTTGTCACTTCATTTGTTTAAAACATGACTAATAAATTTGATCGATACTATATTAAAATTCGTACTATTTTGGGAATAGATGCAACAACAATCTATGAAAAACTTACACAAGCATTGGGATCTGATGCTCCATCAGTTCGAACAGTCAGAAGATGGGCACAACGTTTTCGTGAAGGGAGAGAAGATGTCAGTGATGATTCTCGATCTGGTCGTCCAATTTCGGTACTGACAGATGAAAATATTGAACGCGTTCGACAAGTTATTGAAGATGATCCACATTCAACTTATGATGATATCACAGCTGAGACTTCTCTCTCTCATGGTACAATAGAACGAATTATTCATGATTGTTTAAAGATGAGAAAAGTTACATCACGTTGGGTTGCTCATCAACTGAACGATGAACAGAAGCAAGAACGACATAGAATTTGTCGTCAAAATTTAGCAAAATTTCGAAATGGAACATGGCGGTTATGTGATATCATTGCTGGTGATGAGACATGGATTTATCATAGACAGATTGGTCGGAAAGTAAGCAATGCTACCTGGGTTAGTGAAAATGAACCACCAAGGACCATTGTTCGTCGAAATAGATTTGAAGCTAGAACATTATTTTGTTTGTTCTTCAAATCAACTGGTCCTGTTCTTATACATGCCGTACATAAAGGCAAGACTATCGATCATAACTATTATATTGAAAATTGTCTCAAGCCTGTTATCAATGAGATACGGAAACAAGAAAAATCATCGCGTACAAAGTGTATCAAATTGCTTCATGATAATGCCCGACCTCATAAACATCCGGATGTTATTAATTATTTAACAGAAGAAGGTATTGAAATAATGCCACATCCACCATATTTACCAGATCTTTCACCATGTGACTTTTGGCTAAATGATTATATCAAGAACAATTTGACTGATCAAGTATTTAAAGAATTGCTAGCTCAGGCAGTTTTCAACATAGTGAACAATATTCCAGAAAAAGAATTTAAAAAAACATTCGATAAACTGTTAGAAAGAATGGAACTTTGTATAAATAATAATGGTGACTATTTTGAGCATTTAATAAAATAAAACTAGAAATATTTTTTTCTTTTTATATTTTTTTGATGTTCTCAGAACTTTCGCTTAGTCTTAGGTATTACAGAGTTTGTATAAAAGGATACTAGAATTAAATCCAACATAGAGTTGTATATATATTATTATAGACGAGGCTTTTTACTATGTGTTCATGCAATAAAACTTTCAATAGTCAGTGTTTTATAACATTTAGAATGCCGCGGCCAGGACTTTTGGTCAGCCCTAAGTAATATTATTATATTAATTTTTGTAACTATTGTCGACGACAAAAGTCTCGCACCACTTTTTCGTTTTGGTTCGCGTTTCAAAACTATACAACATAGATTCCATTTTCTTTTTTTTCCAAATAGTACAGCTCGAGTACTATATGTATGTGTGTGTTTGAAATGAAGGATCCTTGAATTTGAAGGACAGAATAAAAAAACGAACTTTAATACTAAGAGAA
>JAJEKB010020783.1:103273-125623 GCA_022393335.1 Macrotrachela quadricornifera
GTGGAATTGGTTTAAATGTTGTGTTTAACACTTGATTAGGATAATTGAAGATATCACATAGAAATACAAATAATTCAATTTCACGTGTGAAACACGATAAATTACCATCACGATCAATAAACCAGTAGTCAAAGCCCATTGGTTTACAGTATTTCGGGTTTAGTTTCCGAAAGTTCTGTTCTATCATAGAGAAAAATTCTTTGATAAGACACATTGCATCTTTATTTTCTTTGACTTTTGGTTCACAATTTATCTTAATTAGTGGAAGGTGTTGCTCAATTGCAAAATGAATTGTTTGTTGAGAAATTGGTGTTTTTTGATGATCTGAATCATCTTTTTGATGATGAGACTGCATATGTGTGTCTTGGTGTTGATTAATATCATTGGTATGTAAGAGGTTAATTGATAAATTAATTTAATTATCCTTTTTTGCATTATTTTTTGTTTGTTTTAGCTTAAGATTCACCTGATTATTCATCAATGTCACGTTTCCATTTACAAAAGTGCGAGAGGTATTTTTTATTTTTCTGTTCTTCACATTACGTCCATGTTGTTGCTCTTTTTCTTCTTGTAGGTTGTTTATATCATTATTCAGCTGTGCTACGTCATCTTGTTCCACTTTATCTTTAATATCTTTACGTCGCGCTGTTGTCCTTCGTCTTTTAGTTTGAAAATCATCTTGCGCATCGCCCGTAGATATATTTGCATTTTCGTTTTCTTTTGTTTCATATCCACCTGAATGCTGCCGTTTTGGTGTGCGATTGTTTTCATCTTGGAGATTGTGCTTTTTAATTACTTCTTGTAATTCATTACCATCCACTAATCGATCTTCCATACTCGATGACATTCGAGCGTAAGTATTATACGAAGACATTTTGTATATTTAAATTTAAATTTTTAATTTTAATGTTTGATATTTAATTTTATTTTTGATAATAAATAATAAATAAATACATATATAAATATAAATATATATAGTTGATATGAAATGTTACAGAAGAACACGTTGTATATAAGAATAATGTTCATATACACTTAACGAAAGGACAAAAAAGGATGCGGCCTATCGCTACGTGTGACACGAATTGAATGATGAGTGTTGTTATGATGTTGATATGATATTGCTGAATATGACGTCGAATTTCGTCGTTAATGCACCAATGTTGTTGAATAACATCATAAATTTGGAAATGTTGAATACGTGCAAGTAATTTGCTGGATGTAGAGTAAAATAAGCAAATATATTGACCCATCTTCATATTGAGTATAAAACTGAAGAACGAGTAAAAGGATTTGCTGAATGATTAACCCGAATAAGCAGATAAATTGACCCATCTTCATCTTGAGAGATGAGGGTGACGAACGAGTAAAAGAAATTGCTTCATAATAAATACGAATAAGCCAATATATTGATCCATCTTCATATCAAATATAAGAATAAAGAACGAGTAAAATAATTTGTTGAATGATAAAATCGAATAAGCAAATAACTTGACCCATCTTCATATTAAATATAAGAGTGGAGAACGAGTAAAATAATTTGCTTGATAATAAACACGAATAAGCAAATACATTGACCCATCTTCATATAGAGTATAAGAATGAAGAATCAGTAAAAGAAATTACTGTATAATAAATACGAATAAGCCAATAAATTGACCCATCTTCATATTTAACACAAAATTGAGGGACGAGTAAGAGCATTTGCTGAATGACATGAACGAATAAGCCAATAGATTATCACATTCGGCGTTTACACTCGATGGCGATCAGTCGCATTATCGAGTGCTTTCGTTATTTTCTTTCGTCTTTCACAGCTTAACTTCTACGAAGTTTTTTCTCACACATTCAAGTCCTCGGACTTGAAATTTTTTTGGTGTTTGTTCTCTGGTTTTTCTTTGTTCTACACAATCACTCAGGCGGAACAAATACTTATTTTTATTTGGTGGTTCCTATTGGAATGCCTCCGAAAACAGGAGGGGGTTGTGCTGGTGAGAAGAAGCGTAATAGCAGCACGGTCAACCAGCCACGTCACTCGCCAACAACAACAACAATGACCACAACATCACAAACAACCCAAACTGACAACAGCTCAATGGTCAATAAATCCGGCCAACGAAACTTCAGCATAGCTCCTCTCGTCCTAGAGGGAGTGAAACTAAGTAAGTTGGAACTGAATGATATCCTTAAGAAAGAACTGAAGGACATTAAAATTGCGGATATCCAACTCGCACGCTCAGGTGCTTTCACCATTGATGTTCAATCGTTCAATCGTCTTTTGAACGAATTGTCATCATTTCTATGCAACAAAGGTCAACCTAGTGCAAAAGTTTTTGTTCCTCGCTCGATCCAACGGATCAAGGATACAGAAAAGTTGGCATTCGTCAAACGGGTCGATCTTGAACTATCGGAAGATCGAATAGCAGAAGCACTAAAGGCCGTTGGTCTTGATGTGACTAATGTTACTCGATTAACTGGTAAGGATGGAAAAACCCCTATTAGGACAGTCAAGGTGTCATTCAGTGACTTTGACAACAGAAACACATTTGTGCATACTGGTTTACAAGTGGATTGCATGCACTTCACCGCTGAACCAGCATCACAAAATTCCAAGCCGGTGCAATGCTACATTTGCTTGAGGTACAATCATATAGCCAAGTACAGCAGAACGAAGCAGCAAGTATGTGCTCGATGCGGTGAAAATCATCGTATGGATCAATGTACTGCTGTTAGTGAAGCAGCCAAGTGCTATAACTGTAAAGGTAATCATTTAGCCACTTCTAATGATTGTTCATTTTATAAGGAACAAGAAACAAGAATGGTCAAAATGATTAACCAATATTCGTCATCAGGCAAACCAGTAGCAACACCACCGTCAATTTACGACATTAACCACTACTCACCACTACCGATCATGTCACAACGGCAACAAGATCACCTACAGAGTGACTTATTCGATGAATTGATCAATGTATTAAGTAGTAAAATGGAAAAAATCGTCGAAGAAACTACTAGCCGACTATTTCAGAAGCTACAACAGAAAATCAAGAAAATCGAAAAGTCAATAGGTTTAACTGACAACAATCAACATGATGCATTAACTATATCAGATTCTGACTTCAGTAACGATGAAGAATGTAATGTAGTTAAGCACATGAAGAGCAGACAAAGTCAAAGTGTGGATACAGCTAAAGCAACAGCATCATCGATAACTGTTTATAATAAGGCAACAACGGTTCCTAAGGTAGCTCCTTCATCAAAATTACGAAAGAAGCATCAAAGTCGACCAAAAGAGGCCGTTCTTCGAACAGCTCTCTAGAGGCAACGACAATTGATAGCAACAAAGACCTTAAAATAAGCAACGTCGATGATTAAAGTATGCCACATTAATATCAACTCAATTACAAAACACAAAAACGAACTCCTAGCTAAATTCTCCAAATACGACATCATTTCTGTGAATGAAACTATCTTGAAGAGTGAACGTCAGTTCTCTCTCTTGGGTTACAATGTTTACAGAAATGACCGTGTTGGGAAGTCTGGTGGTGGGGTTCTACTGGCAGTGAAACAACATATCAAATGTCGAGAAATGCTGAACAAGACAACACGTCACAATGAAGCGATAGCAGTAGAGATTGAAACGCATAATTTCAAATCAATACTGTTAGCATCAATTTACGTGCCACCAACAGCGAAGATCGACATTAGTTTATTTAGTGAACTGTACAGCATTAACAACAATTGTGTTATTGTAGGTGATCTTAATGCCACATTATATGAAATGGGATCAAGGAAGACTAATGGAAGAGGAAGACAGCTTCAAGAATTATTTAAAGATGGCTTGATCGATTGTGTCGATGATGATAGTGCAACATTTGAAAAATATGATTATGAAGAGAAACTCGATTGGATATTAGCCAGTCAGCCTCTGCTATCATTTATATCTAATGTAGAAACACATCCTCAAATCGGCACAATTACTGGACACAAGCCGTTAACATTTGATATTCCTGTTGGAGTGCAACTAAGACCACTATCTCCAAGAATGTCATTTAACTTTAAAGCGGCAAAATGGCTATCATTGAGAAGCGAGTTAGATCAGCAACTAAAGATGTGGAGAAATGATCGTCGATTGGATTCAACGGCAGATATAGAAGAATACACGTCGTTCATTACCAACAGCATTTTGGTAGCAACGAAAGAAGCCTTTCCACCAGTTAAACAAAAATGCATCAGCTATACACCAAGTGAAGCTTCGAAGAACTTGATCAAATTAAAGCAACAAGCATACCGAAGATGGAAGAAGACTGGAGATTATAATGATAAACATCAATATTATAACTTCAAGATCTTGTTAACAAATTCACTTAAGAATGACAGAAGAAACAACTTCAACAAGTTAATGTCTTCACTCTGTCATAAGAAGATGTATTCGGAAGCTGTTTGGCGAACGGTGCGCAAGTTCCACAACAAACGGAGCAAGCAAACCTATGCGAACATCATGAAATACAATAACACCACAGCAACATCAGACAAGGAGAAAGCGGACTTATTCGCGGATTATTTTCAAAATGAAGTCTACTTTCAGTCTGCTGATACACTACCATTTCATGATCAAGTAACTCGTCAAGCAAGCATCATCAAGAATGGATTTATAACCAATTCAAACACGACTAGGTGGAAGAGAATCACTGTTAAAGAAGTTAAATCTCATCTTAAACAACTTCGTAACAGCTCTCTTGGTCCAGATAACATCCACAATAGGTGTTTGAAAAATTATTCAAAACTACTTGTTCAGCATCTAACCAATCTGTACAATTTAATTTTGAAGAAAGGTTATATTCCAGAAGGGTGGAAAAAGGCCAATATTATTCTTCTATTGAAACCGAAAAAAGACAAGCAACATCCGTCAAGTTATCGACCGATTAGTCTCCTTAGTTGCCTCGGCAAACTATTGGAGAAAATCATCAAACAACGGCTAATGCTTGAACTCAATCGACGAATATTCTACCACAACATTAAGCTGGATTTAGACCAGGCAAAAGCACAGTTTACAACATCGTAAGACTAGAACGATATGCGGAAGGACAACTAAGGCGGGAACGTCGAAGGCGTAATTCAGCTGTCGTTCTCTTCGATATTAAAGCGGCTTTTGACTCGGTATGGCATGATGGCTTGATTTATAAATTAAATGATCTACGTCTTCCTCGATACATTATTCAGTACATGATCTCATTTCTTAACAACAGAACGGCTGCAATTGAACTTGAAGGTGTATTATCACGTCCATTCAACTTAATGAGCGGAACGCCACAAGGATCTCCGTTGTCACCATTATTGTATATCATATACACGGCAGATTCGATGAATGGAATACCGATTCATACAGAACATGGGTCATTCGCCGATGATACAGCACTATGGACATCAGGAAACACCATGACAATCCTGAATACAAGATTACAACAATCCATAGATGCATTCAAAAGTTGGTGCCAGTCATGGAAATTAAAATTACAACCAACAAAAACAGAGGTGGTCCACTTCAGCATACATCCAAGGAAAGCGTATAAACATCCAGTGAAGGTGAAAGTTGAAAATACAATCATTAAACCATTGGATTATACGAGGTACTTGGGTGTTATGATAGACAAACGACGCAGATGGCGAAGTCATCTCGATTATATCGAAAGCAAGATTACCCCTCGGATCAGTCTTCTTAGATATCTATCGAGAATTACATACGAACCCAACAGCAGGACGATGATAAACATCTACAAATCAATTGTACGCACAATGCTTATTTACGGTTATCCTGTTCTACTGACAGCTGATTCAAAAGTATGGAGCCGAATGCAGGTTATGCAAAACAAAGCACTTCGAGCTGCTCTCGGTCTACCAATTTACACATCAGTAGATTACATACATAAGATCAGTAATGTTCAGAAGATCAAGGATTATGCAATAGGATTACTGAACAAGTCAATTCAAAATGCAACTGTAAATAATGATATTATCTTGAAGAATCATCCACAAGACATATTAGATTCAATTTAAAAAAACACCACCTACCCAGTCTCATAATATCAACGTCGACATACAAGATCACTGATGGATCAATAAAATACATGTGAAAAATGTTATATCGGATTCGGCTATTTCTTTTCTTCATATATTATCATATTATTCAATATGATAATGGATCAATCTATTAGCTTATTTGTGTTCTTGTAATCATTCATAACGAAGTTAAGTTGATTTATCGGCATATTCTAACAACATCGATTAATGATACACATTTACCCTGCTTCATTTTCATATCTAATATGAAGTGAAGTAGATTTATCGGCTTATTCCAACACCATCGAACTATATTATTCATTTACCCTGCTTCGTCTTCATATCCAATATGAAGCGAAGTAGGTTTATCGGCTTATTCAACCACTATCGATTAATGTCATGGATTTACTTCACTTTATTCTCATATTATATATGAAATAAACTGAATCTATTGGCTTATTCCACAACCATCGAATAATGTCACTGAATTACCTCGCTCCACTTTCATATTATATACGAAGTGAAGTTAGTCAACTGGCTTATTCGTACCAAATCAATCATGAACTCTTTCTTTACAGCTCTATTTTCATGTTTAATATGAAATGGAGTAAATCTTTTTCACTATTCTTTTTTCTTTATTATATACCACTTTCTTTCTTCATTTCTTTCTTTCTTTCATGGTACTAAACTATGTTCTCCATACATACATCAATCTGCATATTCGTCTCTTATCCAAGAAATGCATATTTCTTACCTATTCTGAGACATAAGACATATGTCACGAGTCTCGTCGTTGCTTTACCTAAACCAGCCTTATTGTAACATCGGTTGTGGATTTGTAACGGTTGTGTTTTTCTTTTCTCTATATTTCAATAATAAAAAAAGGCTTTGACTCCAAAAAATAGGTTATCACATTTTCATATTGAATGTAAGAATGTGTCAGAGAATTTGCTGAATAGTAAATATGAATAAGTGGATTGGTTGACTTAAGTTGATATTGCACAACACATTTTGACGAGCTAGCGATAGGACGCATCTTTTCGTCTTTTTGGTGTAAAATTTGCAGTATACTTGTACCTTAAGTTAATTTTCACAGCAATATTCGAACTTATTTTACCTGGTATTTCTGGTTTTGATTCTAATTAATTCATCGAGTGATCAAAATATTAATGGGTTTTACTCAATTGGTTATTTAGTGAATTTTTATTTATTTATTTATTTATGAAATAATTTGAGTAATAACAACTAACTTATCGAGCAGCTTTCGTTTTGGTGTGAAAATACCCCCAAAGAAAGGAGGCGGGGGTGATGCAACCAAACGGACTAGCAATATAAACGACAAAGCACAACGACCGGCAACACAATCAACAAATTATATAACACCTGGCAGCAATTCATTGGTTGGCAAGTCCAACCAATCAAAATTCTCGATTGCTTCTTTGATAGTTGAAGATGTCAAGTTGAACAAGATGCAGCTGAACGATCTGATCAAGCAACATCTCAAGGACATTAAAATTGCTGATATCCAGCTTAGTAGATCAGGTAGTTTTACATTATACGCAAGCGATGTGAGCTCATTTAATCGTATATTAAATGAGTTAACATCAATTCTTGGAACAAATGGTCAGGCATCAACTAAAATTTATGTGCCTCGTTCTATTCAGAAAGTACAAGATACGGAAAAAGTCGCTTTTGTTAAAAGAGTTGACTTAGAAATTCCAGAAAGTCGAATAACTGAAGCATTAAAGGGGGTGGAACTTAATGCTACCGATGTTGTCCGACTTACTAATAGAGAACGAAATATGCCGACCACAACAGTCAAAATAACATTTTACGACCCACAAAATCGTAATACATCTATACATACTAGTCTACAAGTGGATTCCATGCATTTCACAGCAGAACCAGCATCACAAAACACCAAACCTGCCCAATGCTACTTATGCCTCAAAAACAATCATGTTGCAAAGTACTGTAAGTCGAAGGATCAGTTATGTGCTCAATGCGGGGGAAACCATCGAGTTGAACACTGTACTGCTGCTGCTGACTTACTAAAATGCTCAAATTGTAATGGTGCACACTTAGCTACATCGAATATCTGCCCAAAGTACCAAGAACAAGAAAAGAGATTACTTAACTTGGTCAACCAATATACGACAACAAACAAATTACCGTTCACTGTGACAGCATTAAACAATCCTAATGAATTTCCATCATTACCAAGCTTACTTCAACGACAACATGACCACTTACAAAATGATATGTTTGAAGAATTAGTTAATTCTTTAACAAATAAAATGAAAAAGATTATTGAAGAAACCGCAACGCGGCTATTCAAATCACTTCAACAGAGAATCATCAAACTAGAAAAATCAATCTTAGCTAAAGAAAATATATCTAAAGATGATTATGAAACACTTGATTCGGATTCAGCTGAAGAAGAAAGTCAAGTTGTGAAGTTAATGAAGAACAAGCAACAGGAAAAATTAGAGCAAAAAAAAGGAAATCTTCAAAACATGAACACATTAAATATACCAAGTGACATTACGACCACATCAACTACAGCATACAACAACGCATCAATTAAAACAACAACAATCTCAAGTAACATCGTTGCAAAACCACCACAAAAACAAAAAAGTCACAACGAAGCCAGGAAAGAGAACACGTCCTCCCAACAGCTCACTAGAATCGTCGACACTAGAAACCAAAGATCTCAAGTCAAATAACAACGACGATCACATTATGTCACATTAATATTAGCACCATCATTAAACACAAAGACGAACTCCTAGCTAGATTCTCCAAATACGACATCATCTCGGTGAATGAAACTAATCTGAAGAAGGAGCGCACGTTCTCTCTATTGGGTTACAACATTTACAGAAATGATCGAGTAGGAAAGTCTGGTGGTGGAGTATTATTAGCAGTGAAACATCATATCAAATGTCGAGAAATGCTGAACAAGACAACACACAATAACGAAGTTATAGCAGTGGAGATCGAAACGCAAAGTTTCAAATCGTCACGTATTGAAGTGGATACGTAATAATGTTGTTTATGGAAAAACAAACAATATATATATATATAGTGCATACAGACAATATTACTACGTAATAGATAATATTATTACGCAATAGGAAGTAATGTTAAGGTCATTTATAAAAGTTATTTGACCTTGATCAACAATAACTAAATAAGATGAGATTAAGGAAAAGATGATAGAACGCAAGAAAAACAATACGTAATGTATATGAATACATTTGGCGTATTGCCAAGACAGAACGAAAATAAAGAAACAGAAAATAACAATAGTGAATGTCAATACACTACACATTATCTATTGCATTTCTTTATATTATATTCTTTTTTCCAGCAACAATAATGATGCTTACCCAGGTGAAACTTACCCCATCGGATCCGAGAAAATCTGACATCGTAAACTATCGGATACTGTGGGTTTCCGACAATCGGAAAATGCCGGATTTTCTCAGATCCGATAGGATCCGATGGTGTCAGTTTCACCTAGGTAAGTATCATTACTGTTGCTGGAAAAAGAATATAATATAAAGAAATGCAATAGATAATGACTGAATTGTTAATGTTCGATGTTTTCGCCATTGAGTTGATCGATGTATACGATGTTTTTGCCATAAAGCATGCACAAGTAACGCAGTGCTAAATATGAGAATTATTAGAACAGGTATTATTTGATGGGCTATCGTTTCCCACATGATCAATGCATAAAATTGTCTAGCACAAAAATAGACACATATTGTGTCATCCGAATCGAAAAAGAAATTCTCAAATGGTGGAAAAAAATCGAATATAATATAAAAGATAAGACAATAGAGAAGGAGTAAAATCGGAGGAAGAAAATGGACAAATAAACATTTCTTTTATGTTGATATCCATCTATCATGAAAAATAAGAATATGTCTTTCAATTGTTGCCCAAGCAAAGAGTACTGTATGTGTTATATAGAGTCCCCAATCTATGAATGCCCAAATAGTACAAAACATAGGTGGTCTTTGCCATACACCTTCATATTGATAGAAATAAATCATCCATGGATAAAGTGTTACGTCACAAATAAGACCAATGATGAGAACAATAAGAATGACATGATTATGAAGATCATGACGTAAAGTTCGATTGAAAACATGATGATAGAAAACAAATAATGAACAAAGAGTGGATAGAATAAGAAAAATAAGAAATGACGAACATTTTATTGGATTAGATGACATCGTTAGGAGAAATTAAGAAGTTCTGATGGATGAATATATTCTTCTCACTATATAACTAGATGAGAAAGAAACAAAAAAATTATCATACGAATAGAATACTTTTTTCAATAACGTCTTTTATATCCCCTTCAATTCATTAATAACTAAATATGAATGCCATGTTTAGTTATTGACAATTCATTGAACAAAATAAATTTTGCTCGTCATAGACAATGAAAATGAGAAGAATAATTAAATACAAAACCATATTCATTTTAATTATTATAGCGGAATGATTATCAAAATGATAATTTTTCTTTTCTGAAAATACTACATCATATTCTATGGAAACAGAAATTAATATCTTCTTGTACTCATTTATTGGTCCCTGACATACTTTTTTTTTGAGAGACTCATCGAATATATGGAGAATTTGATTTTGCAGTAGATTCAAATAAAATAGAATTTTCTTAAGAAAAATAAACTGATATATTAAAGCTCTTAGCAGATACTAGAGTTACATAAATCCAACCGTTATTAAAAGTATAAATGTTGGTTTTCAGGAAATATTTTCAGTAGAAAGCTAACTTAGAAAACTTCTGATTATGGTTTTATTGGAAGAAAAGAAGATCAATGTTAATTTGTAATCACTAAAGAACATGCAAACTCTAGAAATAAAATGTTAGAATTGTCATTATAGTTAATTTTGAAATATAAGTTGTTTTCCTATAGCATTGGTTCTTTAAACTCATTCCAGTCTATATCAAATACTGGGTTGAAACGACCTATACATTGTACAACATTAGCCAGATAATCAAAATATTCATAATATGTTTTTGATCAACTCTTCCATACTTATAACATTGAATAATAATACAAGATTTGCCATAGAAATCAACGTACGTTATTTGATGTGTTCGGTTTAAATTTGGTAATATCCATGTAACTCTTTCTTCATGACAAAATTGTTCAATAGATTCATATTGATTAACATTCATTATTAATGCGCGATAGAGTTTTACTAATATTTCTAAAACAATCATTCATCCGCAATCCAATTAGTGAACAGAAAAATGAATGATCCGAATGATTTGAACGAGAAGAAATAGAAGGGTCAGAATCTATATTAATTATAATTAATTAATGATCAGTAAACAAAACTGTCTAGTTAGTTTACTATTTTCGTGATAAATAGCGTAGATATTTGAAGTAATGCTACTTTCAATTGTTTGTTGATTAACGTATATAACCAAAATGGTAAAATCAAATAGAAAGTGTCCATCGGTACCCATTGTAAAATGGTATTTCGAAAACATTCAGTTAGATATGAATATGGCGATGAGGTAATATTTTTGTCCTAAAGAATGACGGAGAAAAACAAATTATCTAATAAAATAGACATCAACAGATGCATAGACACACACCCAAAATGAAGTTGAACACAAACAAAACATATCTAAAAGAAAAAGAAAAAGATATGACGGCGTGTGTTATATTCACGTGTAGTCGTTGTCTTTCACCCGTAAGAATCAGAAAAAAAGACATGAAAAGAAAAAAATGACAATACTGATTATATATCATAGATAAAATCGTCCTAGACTCTATATTGGATACAACTAAAGTTGGCGCTAAATACATGTCTATACATTACTAGCACGAGTTGAGTGTGATCAATTCGTACACAACCGTACGCGTACAAGTAGTGTACGGACTGACTTTGCTCTAAGATTGTATTTGTTTTTCATCAAGCCATTTGAAACCATCTAAATTAATATAGATCCTTTGAGATCAATGTATCTTTCCCTCACCCTCAAGATTGTTAAGAAGATACTGTAGTACCGTTGTGATGCCAGTATAATTTTCGCTTCTACTAGAGACGAAAAACTTCAAAAATGTAGGAACATAGGTTTTCTAGATTCCAAAGTCGCTATATCGGAGTCCAACTGAAGGTGTCTTGTTTTCTGGTTTTAGGTCTTAGAATTTGTTGAGGTGGCTCGGCCTTGTACATAACTCTTGGTAGTAGACGTTACCTCTTCATCTTCCTCTCTCCAAGGTTATTTTTTCCTCTTTTCTTTCAAAATAACATTTTCTTTCTTTCGTTCGACTCTACATGGGATTACAAAACAGTCATACACTTTTTTTTCATTCTTCTGTTCTTTTTGTATACGCGTGTAAGCAATCACCTAAACGACAGCTTTTCTTTCTTTCTTTTTTTTAAAGCAGAACCAACATGTTATTTCATATCTTCGCTTCGTCATTGATCAGCTACTCGTTCGCACAGAAAGTCATCTTATTCATTTTTAGTTAGAAACCGTACAAAACAACATTACTGATTTTATCTGTGTAACTACAAAAGTATATCGAAAAAAACAGATTCCTAGTGGTAGTATCACATCAAGTAGGTCGACAGATCATTTCTAGAACAGTGGATTGAGGAGACAATAGACTCTTATTATTAGTCTTTTAAAGTAGTGGTTTAACAGGAAAAATGTGGACAGATGCGCCTAAATTCAAGCTTAAGGCAGGTTTTAATTCTAGCTTAAACTTATATATCATAATGGTATACGAAGTGGTGATTAATTTCGAATATTTCCTTTTAAACAAGATTTTTTGCTCGAGTTTGAGGATAGAAAAATACGAATTTTCCACACCACTTCGAAAAACTTTTTTTAATAGCCGTCTAGTAACCTGTTCCAAAGTTTTCGACCGAGTTCTCTACTAAACAAAATCACTCTAGGAACCTATCTGATAAAAGACTTTAGGCGCGAATTGAATGTTAACACTGTTCTCGCAAATGCGGGTTTAAAAAAAAGGTAGCTAAGAACTCTAGATCGACAATGAAAAAAAAATCTCTTAGCAGACTCGACTTCGAGTCTTTCTCGAAATAAGTTTGATGATGAACTCACTTCATACCTGTTTTCTGGAGATTAATTAAAACCAGACAGTTCGCCAGTATTACTATTGCCACGTTCATAACAGCTGCTATATGCACACTTGGCAAAATGTTGAAACTGTATTATTTGTCACTTGATCGTCTGTTATACACTTTCATTCATATTTATTACTACGCAATTGTCTGCAATAACCATCAAGTACTAGAGAAAAAGGTGTTCCAAGAATACGCCAATGTCGAAATTTAACATTCTCATATCTGGTTCCGGCATCGTCGGTAGTGTCTTTGCATCCTGGCTGCTCCGTGCCTACCCTAAAGCCAACATCACTACAGTTGAGCGCGCTCCTTCACTCCTCCTGACGGGTGCCAGCGTCGACATTTGCAGCTCAGCCGTAGACGTCATCAAATGGACGGGCGCGGAACAGGAGATTCGCAATCACACCACGAAAGAAGAGGGCATCCAATTCGTAAACGCAAATGGCAAGGCCGTTGCAACATTTAGAGCGATAGGCAGGAAAGATGTTCAGAGCATCACAGCCGAGTTCGAAATCTTCCGTGAAGCACTTGCAAAGATCTTCATCGATCCAGTCATTGAACGAGTGAAACTCATCTTTGACGAGTCTGTCGACAACTTTGAACAGCGCGACGACGAAGTGGTCATCGATTTCGTCCCGATCCCGATCCTCCTAGCCGCACCAGAAGCAATATCATGAATATTACCATACGTGGAGATATACAAACGAAGGCGACACTCAATGAGGCTATAAGCGAAGGAAACAAAAGCTACATGCAACTAATGTAAGAGATGTTCCACGACGCAGGCTGGATTGCACCAAAGGTGCTGCGAGGCATGTGCGAAAGTGACGACTTCTATAGCTCTCTGTTCGCACAAGGCAGATCACCGAAAATCTACGATGGTCGCATGGTCCTACTTGGCGATGCTGACTACGCTACACCTGGCTTTGGCACCAGTCTCGCAATCCTTGGCGGCTGCGTTCTTGCTGGAGAATTGCTGAGTCATCCTGGCGATGTAAAAACGGCCTTGCAGCAGTATGAAAAGCTCATGTTGCCGTTTGTAAAGGATTCGCAGAGCACGTTTCCAGCGACACAGCTGCTCAATCCGCAGACGCAGTGGGGCATTGGAATCAGGAATACGATTTTGGGTTTCGTGATAAAGACGAAGCTAGATAAATTGGTGATGATTGTATTCTCGGCGTTGGGTTTTACTGAAAAGAAATTTCCTATGCCTGACTATCAATGGTCCACTAAATCTGAACACTAGAGTTTCTTCCCTGTCGAAGCATTTTTGCAGCATTCTACTGTTTAGTAAGTAGAGTGCGAGTGTGGACTGGCCAAAACTTTTCTCGAAATTTAGGGCCCAAGAACAACATTAAAATTGAAAATTCACCAATCCACCATGTGTTGCGGAAGAAGGAACAAAAATAAATACAGCAGTAACGTCTGTATCGTTCTGCTGATAGTTTTCGGTTTTGGTATTTGGATTCTGAGGTAGAGGTTTAGGCCTTGCCAGCAAATAAAAGTTGCAGCACTCCCTGTATTATTGATCAACTTTATACATAAACGCTAATATTCGCTTTTTGGACCTAGCTGTCGAATTTTTCATCGGCTGACATGTCTATATACTATTCCTCACGTTATTATCACCAAGAAAAAAATGGAAGAGCGTCGTTTTTTCACCAAGCGGCCGATTTTTTATGTAAAAATTTTTGCATTTT
Source organism: Macrotrachela quadricornifera (assembly GCA_022393335.1). NCBI lineage: Eukaryota > Metazoa > Rotifera > Eurotatoria > Philodinida > Philodinidae > Macrotrachela > Macrotrachela quadricornifera. The sequence goes on from JAJEKB010020783.1 coordinate 118,192, forward strand.
AAAATTTCACAATTCACTCTGTGTAAAGAACACAGTCGTCGATAACATATGAAAACTTAGAATTAACAAAAAATAGTACTTGGTCTGGAAAAGTGAGTAGAAAACTGCTGCGTTCGAGGCTTGGTTCGGCGACTAGATCCAAAAATCGAGGAAATAAAAATTCAAGCTAAAAATCGAAACTCAGCATTTTCGAAAGCACAATTTGGCGCTGGAACCAGTTATGGTATTACTGTTCGCTTCTTAGTGTGTTTTGCTTGAGCAAATGCAAAAACATTTGGAAATTCAAAGGAGTTTCTATCAGTTGCGGCTGTTGTTAAGAAGTTGATTACTTGGTGTAACTTTTTTCGAAACTCTGAGATCACAGCATCGTTGGGAATTTGAAGCTGCGTAACTTCTATGGTTATTCATTTTCAATTAAACTCTTATCAGTCGGTCAAAAATCGCTCGGAACACATTCAGTCCAGTATGAAAAAACCTAGTTTTTTGTGCTTAACAAGTATTTTTTATGCAGAGCCCTGATGTGTGTTTTTATTTTCTAATAAATAACATGAAACGCGTCGACGAATTAAAATCTGCACTTGTTCATTCTTTGTTTATAAGCACAACATCTCAAAAAGATTTTCGTTATTTTCGACTTAGTCGGCAGCTGAAAAGTAAAAGTCGAGAATAGCAGATTGGTTTTGTCTTTTCTTTAAGAGATAGAATCAGTATAGTTTTCGTTTGGTTGTACATAGAGATCTTGTTTGTGATCTTCGAATCATTAGAACAGAATCTACATACGACTACAACGCCGTCTGATGAGAACCTTAAGTAATGTCGAAATTGCGATAACGGTAACTTGGACACACCCTCACCCTGTTTAGTGTTGATTAAAAACTCATTAATAAATTATCGAGATTTTTAAATAAGACTGCTGATTTTGAAGGTATCATTACTATTTCTTCATTGTACTCTTGCTATTATCTCTATTTTGTGAGCCTTCCTTAAATTAAAAGTAACTCGCCGTCTATGGAACACTGTGTAACATATCAAAAATTCAATTTGGTCCCGCTTGATTTAAAAAAATGAGAGCGGATTTACTGCCAAAAATCCTCATGATTTTGGTCGATTTTCGGTTATGTTGCATTGACAACTCACATTAAATAAACAATATTCAAGGATTTAAACCACTAATTTCTTTCAGTTGAGGATGCCCTATCTTATGATATATTACACAGAAAAATTGATTGACTTATAGAGAAAAAGTCTTGGTCATCATTGATATGTCAATTTTTCACTAGTAGACCTGTAGCGGTCAGAAGTCGATCTTGACTAACTTTACTATACTACATCAGAATGAGCTAAAAAATGGGGTTTAATGGTTTTAAATGATGGGCTTTCGAAGGAACATCGAAAGAGAACAAAACGAAGTAATTAGAAAAAGAAACATCACTCATCATGATTCTAAATACATCCATTCAGACTAAATAAGTAAAAATAAGAATCTTTACATACGATTTAGAGATGTAGACCAGAATTATATATAACTATTTCACTAATATCTTTTTGATTACTTCTACGCTAATTTTATCCATTTGTGAAATTTATTTATCACTATGAAAAGGGTGAAAAACAAGTTGATTTAAAGAAAAAAACGGATCTGTAATATTTTTCTTCTATGATATGGATGTCAAATGTTAATGAGTTAGAATAAGTTTTAAAGCAAATATTACTATTCTCACATCGGCACTTGTATTATCTTAGATTTTATTTAGAAAGGTGTTTTTTCTGTTACGAGAAGTCTTACACAACAGTCATGACAAATGTTATGTCAACAAAAGTTGTGGGAAAAAACCCATTGTCACACAAACATACATGTATATAATAAGATGTTTCGAAATCTTTTTTTATGAACACTCTTTCCACCTTTTTGAATAGATCCATTCGGATATATATAACTACTTTGTCTTTTAGTTGAAATAACTTCATAAATATTTATCTTCTTCAATTGATTGTCATTAAAATTAAGATGTTTGGATCGAAAAGAGATGTTTCAACTAAACTATGTTCATGTGGCTTTGGTGACGAAAATTTGTGCATCAAGTCTGATGATCGGCAACCTGCATTCGATTACTGTTCTAATATAAACAAATTAGACAATCATGTTGACTGTCCATCTTTTGATGCTATATGTCATGAGGATAGACCATGTGAACCTTACTGGCGCTTTATTAAAGGTAGTATCAAACAAGTTCGTCGATGGTGTTTAATGGGGGAAATTGAAGAAATTTATTGTATCACTCGTCCCGTTCTAGTGATACGTACTCGATTCGATGAAAAAGTCAAAGTTCATTTTTATCTCGAAGAGAGTAGTACTCCGCTTACTTTTTCATTCAATGACGCAGTGAAAGGCCATACAATTTTGATAATGTATCCCGAAAAACATGATTTTTTCGAAGGTACTACTGGTATTCGACAAGAGGATGGAGATTTAGTCGTTATTTTTAAATGTCCTATGCAAACACTCATCAAAACTTTTGGATCTATGATGGCTCCTCAAGCTTGCTTTCAATGTGGACCAAAACCATCAGATTCAATTCAAAATTTACCTTTAAAAGAAAATGAACATTCTGTTTCTTCTGATCAATCTTCAGAATCAGTACCGGTGAATCGCTCATTGAAGAGGTGTTCGAAATGCCGAATAGCATTATATTGTAATGAACTATGTCAAACTCAACATTGGAAAGATAGTCACGGACAACTTTGTTCATCAATGAAATATTTACAAATGTTACGTGAACTTGATTTCACGACAACAAGTGTTGTGTCGAAAAAGTCTACTGGACCTTTTTCTTTCGCTGTTTAATTAATCTAAGTGATTGATCAGCACAAACGATAAACTAAACGTGTGTATGCGTGTTATAAAATCCAGTTTATATCTTTATGTTTCTTTTTTTATTTCGTTTTCTGATTACATATGAACTCATTGATTTTAACAAAAATTTTTTTTTTTGTATATTCTCTAATAACCGAAGTCTTTTTGAATTTCAAGGAGATCATTAAGGGTGTAGATGAGTGTTAATACAGAATATTCAGATCCATACCCATCCCTTTTCTGACATTTATATGTTTATACTCTAGGTTGTTTTTTTGTACGACGAATCTTGATATAGTTTACTATTTTGAAAGTGAATGAAGTGAAAACAAAGTAGCTTAATAAATGGAGATTGCATACTGCGTACACTGAGTATTTTCGTACCTTTTTTCTTAAGTCAGTTTTTGTGAAAAAATTTTGAAACTAAGAAAAAGACATGAATTATTTCAAAGCTTTAAATAGATGTTTATGCCATGTTATAAAGCATGTTCGAAAAAGTATGAAAGTATATTTTTTTATTCAAGAAATTATTTTTGTGAGTCTCAGAAAATGTACACACTAATCCTCAATTATCTCACCGTTTAGTAGTAATTTTTTCTTTGGTACTTCGAAATCACCCGTATACGTTATTGACCAGATTTGAGTCTGCACTTTCGGATGTTCTTTAAACTATCAGAGACGGCTCTTCTTTTGGTGAAAGAACCAAATTTGATATAGGGGTATTCAAAAGTAGTGGCAACGACCTTTTATTTCTACATATTAAGGTTGCTAAAAATTCTTTTTATATAGGATGATAGAGCGAAAACAGATCTTTCTTTCTATGCTATTTGATGATACTTCAGATGACATCATAATAAAAAAATCCTACTGAGACTAGTTTATGTAGCATGTGTCACGGTTACAGAAATACATATTGTTTTCAACAGGCATTCTTTTCTTGATCTTTTCTTTTTTTTTCTTCCCTTCTTCACTGTTTACTCTCACTCTTCTGGAGTTTTATCATTCCTCATACGTACATAAAGATACATGCATCTTTTTATACACGTGTCATGTGTTATTCTATTTTATAGAGAGCTCACTCTAAAAAAAGTTACTTTACGAAACCGTTCAAAAAGGGTTCTGTAGAAAACAAAAAGCTTGCAAATGTGTTCAAACTTCGAAAAATCGAATAAAAAAATTCTCGAAATCTTTAAAAGATCTTCCCCTTGGCATACGAGAAGATCCTTTTGTCTTCGGAATCTTTTAAGTTCCGTAGACCAAATCATAGGTTTTGCAGGAAAATACGGAACCTTGAAAGTTTCGCATAAAATATAACGACTTTACACATAACCCAATGCAAAACCTGTTTTTTTATCTATGGAACTTAAAAAGGTTCCGAAGACAAAATGATCTTCCCGTGTGCCCATTGGAAGATCCTTCAAAGGTTTCGTGAATTTTTTTATTCGATTTTTCGAAGTTTGAACACATTTGCAAGCTTTTTGTTTTCTACAGAACCTTTTTTGACGGTTTCGTATCGACCAAGAATCTTTTCCTTTTCTGTCAAAAGATTTCTGTCTGAATCACAAGAAATCTAGAATATCTCGTAGTTCTTTCCAGATTCTTTTCTCTCTTGAAGGCAAGATCGTCGACTAATGTCGGTTATTGCGAGAAGTTCTCTGCCAAAGAAAGAATTAAATAACGGTCATTTTTGGTTGAATCGTTGCCGTTGAAATATACTTTATGAATTACGTTATATGTTTCTAACTCTCGATCTTTATTAAATTTCTTTCAATTAAATAAACTTGATTGTACCGTTGATCGTTATGACAGGTCACTTATTCATTTTTTTCCTTCGACATCATTTTTCGCGATTTTTCAAGTTCATTCCTCGCCCCGAATTCTCAACCAGTGAATCAATTGAACGCTCGTCTATTCTACGTCTCGCGATAGAACCCTTGTAGGAGAATCGAACTTGTAGATTAATTTGAAATGAATAGCAATAATCAAGACAAAAATTTTTTTTTTTGAATTTCTTTTTTTAATGGTAAATGGTCAAAGCAATATTAAATTCTTGATTATTTTGAAAAAAAGCGAAAACTATCATTGTTGACAAATGTATTCATTCAGTTCTGTTTTCTACGAATGGAAGGAAAATTCTTTCCCAACGATGCTTGCATACGAACCCTTGTCATTATCCGGAATGTAACGATATGCCATTTTTGCTACTTCAACCTTTGCCTTACCGAAAGTAATCAATTTCATACATTCTGCCACCTGTATTGGTGAGACAACTTGAGCTGCATGTACAGCTGTTTTTATTGTATTCACCTTGTCCGAATCAAAACTGCTTGATGTGATCGCGCTGATCAGATGGTTGAATGCTGCCGTGTTCATTTCAGTTAAATCTATAACAAAATCAGGATCTTTGGTCAAAATATTCGCTACCATCTCTTTGATTTAGACATGATTAAAGTAAAAAAAGACTTTACTTTTGAGAAGGTTTATTGATCAAGTAGCGTTGGATAATATCGACGGATGATTAAAATAAGTGATAGATATTTGTAAAAATGTCCCCTTTTATACGAAAGTTTTTCGTTGTACGTCCATTACATATATGAAGAAAAACTTATGGTATTTTTATTTATTCAGATGAATAATTGGGTTAAAGACAAATATTTTCACAAGTTCATATTTCTGTGAGTAATTGTTGGAAGAAAGAGGATGCGAAGTTGGCAAATAACGCTTTTACTTTCATGGAATCACACACTAAAATAAAATCTGTCGCATTTATGTATCGTATACGAATGGGTCGTAGTCTATATGGTTACTATTCATTCACCATTTTGTTTCGCGTGCGGAAATACATATAACATAGTCCATTTGATGTACTAAATTTTGTACATTTTCGTATATTTTGTTTTTAGTTATTTAGCAACCATTCATTATTCGATAGTTTCTCGAGAGATTGCTAACTAGTAAAGAATGAACCACCTCGAAGTGGTTCGATTGAGATCTGACAATCTTGATCGTCTTTAGGTACAAGAATAAATTAGGTACTGCTAATTCGAATTGAACTATAAAAAAATACTAGTAAATTGATTATTGCAACAAGAAATAAATCTGTTATTAATATGTTTGTCCGAAGATCTAACATCTAATGGAAACTTCTCCCATTATGAATTCAAGAACAAAACTGTCATACGACACTATCGTGTTCCGTTGTCGGGTTCGCGGAAACGGAATTCCAAGTGGCAGGGGATCATGACAGCTCTAGTTCCGTATCGTGCGTCATATGGTTGCTTGAATAACTACGTAAAAATCAAACTGGATGGATGAGTGTAATAATATAACAAACGTGTCCAAATTCCATGAAATATAAACTTTTGAGGAAGTTTGAATTCAAATTATAATAATAGAATGAGCAGTCAACAGGCACTGTAATATTATCCAAATAATCCAGCGGAACTAAGCAATTCTCAAAACGTAAAGCGAAAACACTAAAATATTGGCAGAGACCAACCGTCCGTGAGTTCACTGGCACAGATACAAAATGGAAAAGCCGATTTTGGCTCGTTTTGTGCATTGTACGATGAACTAAACATACGCGAACTGAACTATAATGAAATAGAGGAGCAAAAAGTTCAAGTCGTTCCGCACGAGAGTCATGTCAAAATATTCTAATAAAAATTCAGATTATAATCGGTAGTTGCATTAAAAATCAATTTAAAATCCTTTAAAAATTTCCTTCTCATGATTATCATATCCGGAAGGAAGCTCGTCTTTAAATCCGAACATCATCCTAAATTATCACAGATCGAAATTAGTATGTTTCATGTGCTTGTTAACCCAAAAGTTAAAAATATGACATCCAAATTTTCTCAAAAATCTTGTCTGCTACCCATTCACCTCATTGCTTTGCAAATAGACCCTATAGATATGTACTATTGTCAACTTTTCAAAGCGATTCTGATGGACTACTTCTTTTTTTTAAAGAAAGAATGCTTTTAAAGGGAACTAAACGTAACGTTCTGACAAAAACTTCAGTTTTCGAGTCAGTTTTTAGTTTAAATTTTTGGACGATTTTCGTAATATTATCGACGTGAACTAATCACTAAATACAATTTAAACTGATTTTCAACTTTTTCTTTATCCATTTAATGATAAATTTCTTTTAAAAATGCATGTTTCAATACTGTTATTCGATGTGTTTGTCTATGATTTATTTATATTGCAAGAATCGATATATATACACGGTTGCCAAAAATGTTTTGCCAGGGGGGTAACGCTATAGTTTCAAACAAAGTAGATAATGAATTTTATACCAGCAGAAAGCTCGTCGAAAACGGGATTTATTGGTACTAAATAGTACGTTTTATCAAAACCTTTTAGTGTCGAACTTAAAAGACCTTTAGAAATTTGATACTTTTTGGGGATAGCAAATAAAGCGTCAGTAATTTCAACATTGAATAAACATTATTTTCCTAAACATTTTTACATAGTTCGATAGAGCTCGTCGAGCTCTACAAATCTGTATACATCAAAACTTTTTAAAGTCATTTTTCTGAGATAAAATATTCAAAAAACCAGTTGGAAAATGTC
>JAJEKB010020786.1:0-17795 GCA_022393335.1 Macrotrachela quadricornifera
AGGGGTGGTCCTTGTACGGTCATCTAGTTTAATCGCTAAAATTACAGTTTTTGTTTGGTCGTTAAATTCAAATTTAAGCATGGAACCATACTCCCAGTCGCCCATTATTCAGTTTTATAGTTAATCTGCATGCTTTAACATTTACTATTAAAGATTAACGTTTCATTTAACCGTTAATATTAAAGGATTAAATTATTCGTTTGAATATCGAATCTCCAGTCTTTTCATATTTAAGTCCCCGAATGCTTTTGCTTCGACAATAAAGGACTAGATGATCACTGTAATTCTCTCATCGTTAATCTTCCAATATAAAAGTTTGTTTATTTTCATACTTTAATATTAAAGGATTAAAGGTGCTTTACACTTTAATATTTATGGATTAAATGTGAGATGATCAGAGCAACCATTTAATCGATTAATATTGAGGCTGAAGCGTTCCTAAGCTTAAAATTGAAGAACTGAATATTCGAGTCCCGCATGGACATTTAATCCTTTAGTATTCACCGCCGCGTGATCATTATTCTACCTTTTTTGGCCTTCTGTATCTTTTTCTGTTCGTTATACAGTTTAGTGCGCTCATTTCTCTCTTTCTCTTTCCTCTGGGTAATAAAGATGGATAAGCTTGTTTTTTCTGTTTTATTCTTCTCAAATCTTTCTGCATTCTCGGTATACATTCCGTGCGCGATGAACATTTCATTTATTCAACGCGTATGGTTGCATACTAGTCGCATCGTTATCGTTTCAGCGCGTTCTTATATTTTTGCTTTAGAAACATTCGTTTCAATGACATCAGCCTATATATAGAGAGAGAAAGACAGACATAAAACAGGGCTATCCATAGCACGCGGCATTCATACACAGAACGACAGAGAAAATGATGATACCAGCATTATTTTGATACTGAAGAGAATTGGAACGATTGCATTTATTAGACATCCACAGTAATTGATATGAAACGTGCGTATGTATGTTTACCTTGATCTGATGCTATTTCTTTGCTTTTCTTCTTTCTCTGCATTGTATGTATTTTGTAGATCTCGTACGAACGCACAAGAAAAAATAAAATGTTTTTGACGAAAACTGGAAGTTAACATATTGTATCGTATTCGTTCGTGCACCATCACATTTACATTACATAGATAATTATCTATCTGGAAGGGAACAAGCGCTCTTCGACTGCTACTTATGACTGTGTCAAAAATAAAAAAAGGGTGAGAAAGAAACACAGAATAGATTTTCTCATAATAAAAAACGCAAACGTTGAATCGTCGTGGTTGTCGTTGTTTGAGTGTAGCGAATGTGGGGTATACGTGTTCGCTTACGTTGCTCCATTGTTTTCGTACTGGCTACTCTAAGCATCATATATTTTATAACATTCTATAGAGTAATCTGGTTACCAAACGAACTCGAACGATGCGAACAAGCTCGAAATTCACCAGCACTATTCGGTGCAATACCTTTTTGGTCGGCTCTTGGTCATCCGGACATCTATGGTCTCCATGCGGCATCGACGAATACACCCTTTGTTCGATCGTCATTAAATGTGTCTCATCGTGGCATCGATCAACTTTTTATATTAGTACGTGAAGCTCGAATTGATTACAATCGGTTAGCTAAAAAGAATTTACTTCCACTCGATCCATCGTGGAATTACGAGCAATTTATTGCTGAACGATTAGCTACGGTGCAAAACGAAACAGATGATACAAACAAACAACACCCGAAAACGCATATCGATAGTAACGATTTGGCTACTAGTAAGCCAGCGACAACAGTTCGACCAGCCTTGATAACAACAGAAAAACCAATGAGCAAACGGGAAAAGATGCAATTGAGATATTACATTCATCAGACATTAGCTAAATGGAAAGAGGAGCATGAGAACGATAAAGTTTTTACATTGGCAGAACTAATGCACGATAAACTGGAATATGACGAACCGTGGTGAGTGTTTTAAACTTTGTCACAAGATTGCTCAGAATCGAGTTTCTCTGATTTAATAGCTCTCAATTAGGATCTGAATTCAAAGGTTTTCATAAGTAAAGATAGCTTCCTTGGGCAAACACAGACGCCATTTCTGCTTATGCTAGTCTGATCTTAACCCTTTACGTACCATAACTCTGCCTCTAAGAGAAATTTCTATAAGTTGTAATGTTTACGATACTCATAGTGTAGTGTTGATCTTTTCATCGAAAGTTTTAAAAAATCTTTAAAGCCATTTTCGGCCCATTCTCAGCCCCCCCCCCTCCCCCGAGGATCGCATGAAAGTATTTTTACTCATATACGGGTGTGATTCAAAAATATGATTGAACACTGTTGAAAAATTCATTAGGGTTCTAATTTTTATATAGATGTATGCACCAAAGTCCCCTCTACGTTATAGAAAGCATCCCACCTCGATATCTTCTTGCGTTCGTGAGTTATAAAAAGTAAGAAACTTGAAAAAAAGTATCCTGCGTTCAGGACGCTGGTTATTAAAGGGTTAAGCTCGAAAACTTTAAGGGCTTACAGTTTTATCGCTTTTGAAAACACTTTAACCCTCATTTTATCGCCTACCGACTAGTAAACTTTTTCTCAAGTAAAGTCCGTACGGTCCCTAGCTCAATTTTCAAATATAGATAGAACAATTTTTCGTCAACCTGTCCAATAAATGTGAATAATATTTGGAGAAGATTATTAGAAATAGAGTGTAGCAGAGAGAAAGAATTCAAATTCTCCAGCGATTTCAACTAGCCTTTTATAGTTCCACAATAAACAAACAATGTTTGTCTACGGACTCGCTCATCTCTTTCTCGTATAAGTACAGTTTCTGAACGCTCAACAAATTAATTATTTACACAATTTCAAATAGTGAAACGAGCACATTCTCGCTATGTCTTTCCATCAAATTCATCTAGACGTTTGAGTTCAGCATCCTGAGCAGGAGAAGGCTGGATCTGTAGAACCTGTATGGCGAAAGATCGGTGAATGGCCACATTTTCCGCTCTCTTCACTCGACTGGGTGGCACATATATTGACGTCACTCGTAATTAGAAGTGTTAGTCGATCTTTTTATTGGCGACGGCAAGAAAAAGTTTTGCATGCTACTTCACAGAATCGTTCGTGGATCCCTACTTTTAATGCGAACACTATTACGTCAGTTTATTTTCATTAATTCAAAATTTGCACACTGCTGCACCACAAAATTACATGATAGGTATCTCAAAGGTCGACAAATTGATTTCAACCGGTCGAGCCGAAGATTTCTCGTACCAACACATCTCATCAAATGATACGTCCGAGGCAGACACAAATTCCCAACAACGCCCAGAAACGCCTAAGAAGTCGACTTTTTATGTGTTTAAATGCGTGTCCCAGAAACTGGTCGTAAATATGCCTAATAATTCCTAATTTCGAGCGTATCAAGACACACATTTTTTATTTTCACTTTTTGTAGTTGTGTACACACGCAGAATCTCTATTTTATGGTTTTTTCACACCCATTTCTTCTTGGATGCGAATTAACACATTCGCCACGATGTGGCCCACCGGTGGGCCACGCTATATTTTAACGAGAAAGTATATAGAAAATCACTTTCTTTTGCCTTTTCTAAGCAAGAGATTTAACATAAGGAGTCATCTGCTTTGTTTCTAGTACTTTATTTGAGTCGTTTACCCCATAAAAAAATGTTTATCATTAAAGCACTAAAAACAAAAAAAAATTATCATAGTCAGAACAGAAAGTTTTTACTTTCTTTACTGTCTCATAGCTTGTTTCTCTTAACTGTCGTGCCCTTTCCTTTGCATAGTAACCAGTGCATCGCCTGCCGACATTTCGAGTAGATTCTTTTTTTTCTTCAAGTCTTGTGATCAGCTAGTTTGGGCTCCGAATGACTTGCCGATTGTTGTCTTGGACCAGGTTTCAGCTTCTCGATTAGCGTGCCAAGCAGTAAAGACCGAACAAGACTTTCACGAAACTGCAAAATGGTTCTTTGCTGACCATGTAGTTTTCCTTGTATATCAAATAGCTACTTACGAGTGCCATCCCAAAAACTAGTTCAAATGCCACTTTACGGTACCATTTTATTGACTTCCTGCGACACGTGTAGTATGATGATAGTTGATCAGATAAATCAGTACCTTGCGAATGTGATAGTTTTGTAAATATCATCAAGACATCTTGTTTATCTTTCTAGATAATTCCTTCTTAGTGTTCCGATAAGATATATACCATGTTCCAACAGATATTTAGCAAGAGAAAATACTCATAAAGTAGTTGTCGGCTATTAGATTCGATAACATTCATCCAGACCATCTAACAAGTGCATTACTATAGCTTGAGCATGTCCAACACCTATCATCGATTCTTGCTCACCAGTATAGCTACATAATTCCAAGTGTATCCATTGGTAGCCGCTAGTTTGTACATCTTTATACCGTACTTATGCGCTTTACCTGGTATATATTGCCTGAGTAAAAGCCTGTCTCGCCATGGTATCATACTTTCGTCAATACTCATAACTAAGCCAGGCATATATACTGATGAAAACCTCTTTTTCAGTAAATCTGAGGGTGGTTTCAACTTGAATAGTCTGTCTCCGTTCGAATTGGTCAAGTTAAGCTAGCTCCAAACTGCGTAAACTCCAAATTTGGAGCTCACTTACGCATCGACATTTTAGTAATAATACGCGCTCCATATATTATGAATCATAGTAGTATAGCAATGTGTGATTCTTAAATACGTGATAATTAATTAATTAGCACTCAGGTTGATTAGCATTCCCCTTAATTAGTACTCAATTAATTACCGCTAATTAGGGCTGGTGCTCAATTAATTAGCGGTGTTTAGAGCTAGTACTCATCTAATTAACACTAATTAGAGCTAGTACTCATCTAATTAACACTAATTAGAACTAGTACTCATCTAATTAGCATTAATTAGGCTCAGTAGTCAACTAATTCATATTCCCTCCGTTGAATAATCAATTCACTGTTATCCATATGCGCAGTTCTACGTCCAATATTTCCACGCATAGATACGCATCTGAGACATCATTCTATCAAACTTTTCCCTTTCTTAATCTAAACTTTTGATCAGGAAATCTAAGAATGTTCTTCTCTGGAATCCGGCAACAATATATTGTAATTTTAACTTGAAATTTGCGGATAATGGTAAAGTGCCATCCCTATTAATGACGATCAATATGTGGCGTATCTTGATAGTGAAATTAGGAATAACGGAGATTTTTAGGCTTCGATTAATTTATCATTAGAGATTACATGTATAAGAAAATGATTCACTAGAATCTTTTTCGTGAAATTACACAATTTCCGCGTTATAGAAGCTGCACGTAATGTAACGATACTATCAATCAATGTTGATCTGACGTTGAGGATCATGAGTTTATTTAATGTTTTATCGAAAGTAATTTGTTTCCCTTTAGCCAAGCCGTCGCTCAGGCGCCGAGAAGATTGAGTTTTCATAATCTGTCAATTAAACTGTTTATGATGAATCTTACAGGAATGTTAATCCATTGGATGATGATATTAGATCCATATTCTACAAGGAGGTAACTCTGAATTGATGCAAATGCTTCTTGGGACTCCGTTTTCCATACACCTAATCTCTAAGGAAAAAACAACCAAAGTCTAAAAAGCTCTCTTATTCCTAATTTCGCTATCAAGATGCGCCACCGATCGATCCTCATAACTAGGGATGGCACTTCATCATTACCCGCAAATCTCAAGTTAAAGTTACAATATGTTGTGGTCCTATTCCACAAAAGAACACCCTTAGATTTCCTGATCAATAGCTTAAATTAAAAGAGCGAAATATTCGATAGAATGATGTCTCAGATGCGTATCTATGCGTGGAAATATTGGACGTAGAACTGCGCATATGGGTAATAGTGAATTGATTATTCAACGGAGTGAATATGAATTAGCTGACTACTGAGCCTAATTAGTGCTAATTAGATGAGTACCGGCCTTAATTAGCGCTAATTGGATGAGTAGTGACCCTAATTAATGCTAATTAGATGAGTACTTGCTCTAATTAGTGTTAATTAGATGAGTACTAGCCATAATTAGTGTTAATTACATGAGTACTAGCTCTGATTAGTGTTAATTAGATGAGTACTAGCCATAATTAGTGCTAGTTAGCTGAGTGGTAGCCATAATTAATGTTAATTAGATGAGTACCAGCTCTAAACACCGCTAATTAATTGAGCACTAGCCCTAATTAGCGGTAATTAATTGAGTACTAATTAAGGGAAATGCTAATCAACCTGAGTGCTAATTAATTAATTATCACGTATTTAAGAATCACATATTGCTATACTACTATGATTCATAATATATGGAGCGCGTATTATTACTGAAATGTCGATGGGTAAGTGAGCTCCAAATTTGGAGTTTACGTGTGAAGTTTACTTTGCTTGACCGTTCGAATTACTGTTATTATTGTTCGAAAAATATCAAAACTTGAGGAATAATCCGAACCTCTCTCTCGACATGGCGCTTCAAATAATCTCCAACCCGTACAACTGACTACTGCTTCAGTAGTGGTTCAGCTGTGGCATTTGTACCAATCCCATCTTGATAATAATCCCAAAGCATTTGAGCATTTCTTCATGAATAGTTGCTTTCCATTCACGATATTTGAACCGTTTTCTAATCTCATGGGCTTACAAGTATTGGTCTGTATATCGATTAGTTTCACGAACCATACGATCGATAATTTCGTCTGTGATAAAATGTCATTAGCAACCGACAGGATTGTCCATATCATCTTCGGAAGTAGAAGTTACTCCTTCGACGAGTTCATGAGCTTTCATTAATTCTGCATCTGATTCCGATTCTATTTCATTCCAAACATTCGAACCCACCTCATTATCAGACTTTTTTCATCGAAGCTTCCATGTTCAAGGCGCATTCTATACAGATCATCATTCAAAAAGCTCACTTTTCTAAGTGAGCTAGTGCTCTCTTCTGTATCGGTTTCTTCGAACGACAAATGAACGATTCGGGAACATCGGTTGTTTGTATATGTGAAACCACTGATATAAGAATAAGTAGGAAAAAACTGGAAATTTTGCACGGACTCATGATTTGTCATGATGTTAAGAAGAGAACGGTGAGTCACCCGTAGACGATGGTGAAAAGGCGACTACGTGCATATATTAGAAGTTAACTATTGACAGAAATGGATGTTTCGAAGACTTTCTTCATGAAAACTGAGTCGTGGTGAATGTGTTAATGCCCAATAAGTAGAAATCGTGTCCGCTTTAAGAAACAGCTTTTCTTAACGTTATTGGAAAAATGTTTACTGAACATGTTCATATCCGCAAAGGGATTCCTTTTAGCGTTTTTCGAAATTTTTTTACATCAGCGTTTGACATCAACATTTTCTGCGTTTACATGTTCGACGAAATATAAATATTTCGGCGCCTTTTGCAACACTATTTTTCTCTTCAATTTGCCCTACAAATTTCCATAGTTTTCACACTAGAAAACTAATATTTTTGGGCGTCTTTCCAATTTTCTTTTACATCAATATTTGATATTAATATTTTTTGCGTTTACACGTACAAAAGCTTGAATATTTCAACACCTTTTCAAATACTACTTTTACCTTCAATTTCATCCATTAATTTTCACACATTCACTCCGAAAAACGTTTGTTTTTTGGAGTTTTTCGCAAATTTTTTTCTATTTATAATCGATATCAATGCTTTCTGCATTTTCACAATCAATCCAAAAATTCGATCTCAATGTTTTTACATGAAATATGAGACGTATACCATGCCTACCAAAGTAGGCATCCAGCCAAAATTTCAAGTCGATTGATAAAGTCTACTGCGAGATATAAAACTTCAAAATTTCCAAAGATTAAGCATGGTTCCTCAACAAACACTCAAAATCTAAAAAAAATAGATCTCTACGTTTCTACATGAAAGTTGAACCACGAATGAGAACCATCCACGATTGTTTGTTGAAAACTTTCCGAATCGCGGTATCAAGTAGCTGCGGAAAGAAACGAAGAAGGAAGAAAAAATACTCCGTCTTTCGACTACTTTGTGGTATAGGGCGCTGCCCAGAAGCAATTTCAATAGTCCGATATCTTTCCTACAACTATTACTAACTGTAGCTCTAGACGGATAGTCGGGTTCACGCAGAGTTTTCGCGCTCAATCGTTTGAGCTCCCCTTAGATATTGGCTAATTACACACTACAGCCACGTTGGCAGCATGTATAAAATTACTGAATCCGACAATTTTTAACATTTTCGCAAAGGGAATTATAGAGGATAGGAAAACCTGTTTGTTTACAGTTCAAACGAATTGTTTGGGTTTGTCAAAAATTAACTCACTACTCTCGAACAAAAGCTGACACAAAATTTTAAAGTCCATATTCGGAAAAAGCGCAAAAGTCTGGCTTTAATGCATGGATTCTGACTCGTCAGATATACTTTCAAGCGGATCAAAAATCAACAAATATTTTGTGCCAAAACTTTCGGACCGCCCGTTATGTCTCGTTTTCTTTGTTAAATATATTCATTGAAAAGGCAAACTAAAAGAAACTTCCATAGTCTTGTGCGCTAATTGCAGGTGAGAACCTGATATATCTTCTGTGTGTGTCCATTTAAAAACCAGAATTCTATGTGTAGTTAGCCAATATCATTTTTTATGCAAGACACTGTAGACAACACAACTGACACCTTGTCTTGCTTCGTTGGTGATGATCTTGTTAAATATTTAAATTAACTGTTCTTCTTTCTTAGGAGATTGAATACGTCTTGGTTTGAGTTTATGAAAACAGTGACTAATCTGCGTGTGTACGATACGCATAGTCCAGTGTTCAAACAACTTTTGCATCATCTATTACATGCCGATATCATCAAAGCAAGTAAGACAAAAGCTTTTCAAAAATCGAATATTATTTTTTGAACAAAATCATTTTTTTTAAAATCACAGATGAAATGGCACAAGGAACTCAAATCAAGATCATTCTTGATTTATTCGACGGATTCAAAGCGCTTTTTAAGCCCTACAGGTATAGTACATCAGAATTGGTGGAAAAGGCTTGTTTTTGTTCGATAATAAGTAAATATATTTCATTATTGGCATAACAGAAATAAATTAATTCAGAGTAAGAGACGATATCTGCAAGTGATTATTATGAAGAAGTTATCATAGCTTCTAATTTCTAACGGAGTTGCTGAAAGAGGACTGGCAACTTAATCATTTTCATTTTTTGAAAGTTATGATCAGATCCTGCTTGGATATTAATTAGAACACATTTTGGTCGTCTCAAAAGTTCAAAATCAGATACTTCATTTTTTGGTTCCTCGCGTACAGTGGAGAACTGGGCTGGCATATATGAATTATTTCTTTTACAAAATACAATCGTGTGCATGGACACACACACACACACATATATATATATATACAGTGCAGTGCGAAACAAGTTTGCCATTAGTATTCGAGCAAGCTAATCCACTGAGCATGACGAATATCGAAAGTGGTTTGTTGTGCATAGTCTACACAACACCAAGTATATAAATGTAATAATTGATGATGAGTTTAGCTTTCTTGCAGCTCAAAAACAAGTATATATTAAATCTTCGATGCTGTACGCAAAATAACTTAGAGTAACTTTATTCATACATGTTATTTCAGTCACAGGATGCGGGATGGATTTAGAATAAAAAGAAATTCTATGCGTCTCAGTTTACATCTACATATATACCTAAAGTTTCAGCTCGAAATAATGCTCCAAACAGCAAAATAAACTAAACGCTATCTCCTAGAATTGTGGTCCATATTTGTACTCGATGATGTATTTTAAGATCTGTCCAGTTGGGACAAATTCCAACTATCAGGCGAAATCTCTTGATGCTAAAAATTTCAAGTTGATTGTATGAACTATTATTAAGAAAGTTCCAGAATCCGATGGAAAAGCTATTTGTATAGAGAAGATTATAGACCATGCTTATCTGTTTCCTCTTATGACAAACTCTTGTCAGAGCTCATTGATATATCGTTAGATACTATTAACAATAATCTTTGCTAATAATACGATTCTCATGCCTCAGCACTAGTTAGAGTCTCGTTACTGTAAGACGACCGCTCGATACATAAATATCACAGGTGGTACTTAGATCACGATACTCTTCCATCAATATACAAATCCTTTTCAGTAGTCTCGCTCACGCTGAAATCCATAGCATCACCTTGATTGTCGAAGACAGTTTTAGAACAATTCGTTCCGATACTCAAAAATACGACTTGAGAAAGTGTGTGTATGCAACGGTAACCATTTTTGTACTCAACTGTATATATATATGGGGATGGTCAACCTGACCGGAGGCCTCCTTAATATTTTTTCTATTGTAAGGATGCAACATGTTGTTCGGGTCATATGAGAGAGGGACATCGATAACCTTGAATTGGTCCGAACAGTACCATGTTTTATCCTTACCATAGTAGAAAACAAGTACCAGTTTATGGAGTGACCTAATAACTTTTCTCTACTATCATAAGGATAAAACATGGTACTGTTCGGGCCAATTCAAGGTTATCAATGTCCCTCTCTCATATGACCCGAACAACAACATGTTTTATCCTTACAACAGAAAAAATACTGATGGGGCCTCCGGCCAGGTTGACCATCCCCATATATATATGATATATCTTTTCCTGAAATAGCGCTTTCGAATGTTTTACAGAATCCAAAGGAAAAGCCATGAGTAGATTTCAGACCGAAAATCACCATGAAGTAAGAAAATTAGTTCCTTCCCCAATACAACGCAATGTTTAAAAAGCATAAGATATCATAAAAGAAGTGATCACTTGTGTCCTCTATGTTTAGAAAAAAATTCTCTTAAATGAATCCAAAGTAAAAGAAAAAACAAAAATTTTGTAGAACAAGAGCCCGTATAAAAATCTCTCTTTTCGTATTTTGTAGGCGCTAAAGACATCCAAAGTCCTATCGAGCTGAATTTTTTACTAGAGACTCATACATAGACATCCTATCTATGGTAGTATCGACTGCTCTTGAAACATCTTGTAGATTGTGTTTTTGATTTTCCAAAGAACCATGCTTTTCAACAGAAAATCTGGTTTTATGCATCAACAGCTGCGCTTTAGTTGAAACCAAGGTAATATTCGAAATCAGCTTGTTGAGCTACATCGAACAATATATATATATATAAAAGAGTTTTTCCAGAAAATTCTTTATATGTTATATTTCTAAAACCGTCTTGATAATCTGCTCCATCGGATTTTGAGCGCTAAAGTCATGCAAAGTCTCATTGAGCTGAAAATTTATCAAAGACTCCTACGTAGATACCCTATCTATCGTAGTAATGCCAACTCTTAAAATGCGTTGTAGGCGTTATCGTAGAATTTTAGAAAACCCATAGCTTTTAACGAAAAACTTATTTTTTTGCACGAAATCATCACTATAGACGAAAAGTAAGGTGGTATTTGGAATCAGCTGATCAAGCTGCATTGGATGATGTATAGTATGAACAATGTTCATGCAAGATGATTCTTTCGAAAATTTTCAGTGGAGGTCACTAATGCGAACGTTTTGAAGGATTTCCGTCGAAGTTTTTGGCTTACACTACATTCAGATCATGAAACTAGTCTATGATTTGATCCTTCGTGAGCTTACTCATTGTTTATTATGACAATGATGAAAAACTTTATGAATCCTCTTCAGAAATTCACGGGTTTTCTGGAAAACCAATAAAGACTTCACAAGGTTATAATAATTTTCTCACGAAGATAGCATCAAATAGAGTTTAGAAATATAGGTTTAGCACGAAAAAAGCAGCTTTTTTTTGAAATATCTACCTGCATATGAGAAAGCTCCCCACTACGACGTACTCCGCATATATTTAAGAGCAACTTTTGATTGGTTTGAAAATTCTTAGACTTCTAGTGTACCACTCCTTCCATATTAGAAGGCTTTGCTCTGACAAAACATTTTAAGGGCGTATTATGCAGAAGAACCGGATCTTTTGGCGCAGCTAAGATCGAAAATCAAAAAACTTTTTCGAAAGATCTTTTTTTTTAATTTTTTGACCCACATATCCTAACTGAGATTTTTCAGTTTCTTCTGATGACTAGAGATGCAATCCTACCTGTTATAAGAGAATCAGATAGAAGTGAGCCATATCCATGCTCTCCGATACCGTTGTGACTCTAGAACTCACCGTATTTTTATCACCACTGAATTTCGCTCCAGTTACTATCTATTCAAAAATTTCCAATCGAGTGATTGTTTTCATTAACATTTACGAATCAGCTTTGGTTAGAAACATTTATTGATATTCTACGGATTGCTGAAGCTCCTCAACTGGAAACTTACATCACTATATTATAGAACAAATCGAACTATTCACTTCAACCCTCAGTGCATATAATCGGCTTCATCATTTCTCTGGGAAACGCTGATGAAAAATAAAAAATCCTTTCCCAGAGAAATGGTAAATACGTCGGAATCATGAATTAAACCATCTTTGATCAGTGACATATCCTTTCCTGTACGTTCAAATCTATACATCTTAATCTCTGTACGTTTAAAAGACTATGTCCAAATCGATACCGCATGTCTATAGATCTTTTTTTTACGGCCTTTTTATAGCATCTTTTGTAGAACTGGTCTCTTTTTTCGGAAGAGAAGCAGTCATTGTAAAGTGAATGAAGTTAAGGATTTTTCGGCTCCTTTGAGCGCAGCATATTGAGACTAAAACTTAGTGGTCAACTAGGACTACCTCCTTCCATTGCCACCACACAGACACTGCTATAGCAACATGATAAAAAAGGTTAGCAAAAGTAACAAGAGCATTTAGAACCATCTAGAGGTTTTGCAATCCTTGCAAGCCTTCCATCGATTTCCAATGTTGCTAAGGCATGTGGCGTATCTCACAGCTGAAAATCGAATTTACTTATTGAATAGTCGAAACCTGAAAGAAACTGATTAAAGTATTGAAATATTCAAAATGCTTTTTCCGTGGAATGAACCTTTTATATTCATGCCGTGCTATGGAGACATAGGCGTAGATCGCCATCTGAATATGGGTGACTTTCAAGAGAAGTCTCGTGTACACAGTATATTCGATGCTGTTTTATGTTACCCATTAGATAATACACATGAATTAAACAATAATTAATGCGGATATTAAAATACTATAGTGTACTACTATCAAAGTTTTTAGTATGAAAGGGTACATAAGAGGGCAGCGCCTGAATGATGGTGAAAACGCAACGACATAGAAAACAGATTAGCTGATTGTTATCTATGGCACTGATAAGCGATCTAGAACGCCGATATGTATTGCTTTTAAATAAATATAACAGGAATTTAAACACAATACACATTTTCTACCACGGTGCAGAAATATAAGAAGCTCATGTGAAAAACGTTATGCATCAGACTGAAATGAATTCGTTGTAGCTAAAACTTGCTTACATGCAAATGTTTCCATTCTCCGAAGAAAAGACTATGACTTCAATACAGGACATTGTTTATTTCTATTTTTCTGAAGATCATGTGAAATCCGTTGAAAACGCTTTACTCATTCATATCAAGCTGTGTGTTACAGTGTTATAGAGTGATGTTCAGTGGTTATACAAAATCTCTATATTCAGAGAAAATCGCTCTCTATATATAGGATGGATGATCCGTTAGCGTTGGAAATATCTATGGAACGAAAATGGGAAATCCATTGAACAATACATATGAAAAGATGACACATGGAGAGAGGAAAAAACCAAAAATATATCATAGACAGAAATGAAAAAAATCCACATATATGTGGCGTAGGAAAAGAGAAATGAATAAAGAAGAACGAAAGGAAAATATCATATGATATATGTACGATAAATAAGCGAATGAATAAGATATTCATTCATTTACACTGTGTTTCATCGTTTTTAAGGGCACCCCTTTTCCGACTCAAACTTTTATTTTTTCGTCTTTGTTTTATTTCCGGTCTGTATCTAGACTGAAGTGTCCTCTATCTACTCAGTATATTTTGAGAACTAGAATCTGTCTTTCAATGTCGAAAAAAACCGAAAAGAACTGGTATTTACAAGGAAAAAACGACAAATTCAATTTTATTTTGCGTTTTTCACAAAAAAAGTACAGAATCGCCTTCCGTTGCTCCCGCATACTGTGTTCGATTGGGCTGAAACTTTTTTACAGGTACTAGACACTGTTTGAGGTGTGTCATGTTTTTACAAAACATTGTTCCTCTGATTTCTGGCAGATTGTACATAATTTGCCCTAGACAAAAACAAGTGTTTTTTAGAATGCTCTCCGTATTTTGCCCACTTTTTCTTCAAGACAACAAAATAAAAAGAATTAAAAAATAACACAACTCAGATAGTGTCTAATTCTTGTTAAAAAAGTTTCACCTTCACCGGATGTTGTACTCTACAAACTTGAGTCTAGCAGAACGTTTACTCTTCTATCCGAGATCTATCTACCCTGAAAGTTTCAGGATTTCTCATTGAGCCGTTCTCCAGAAATCCTGAAAAGAACGGGGGTGCCCTTAATTGGTCACAGAAGAATTGATTTACCAACATTTCCGCCTATGATATTTGCGCACCGATATATCCGCGCACGACATTTTCGCACATTATACTATTACATTGACGATTAAGCAAAAAAGGAATTTTTTTCTTTCTACGCTAAATTAATTGATCTTTCAAACTCTGTGAATAATTGTTTATTGAAAGAATACATATGAAAATCTAGAATTAGACAAGTAAAAAATAGATAAATAACATCCTATAATTAATGGATAGTGAATTAAGCATACAAAAATTAAAGATTGATCTAACCGTTTATAAATAATTAAGACATGGAATAACTTTAAATATTTTTTACATTGCTTTTATTCGTTTAATATGCGTTCCTGTTTTTAAAAAAGATTTGGGTTGCAACTACATTTGTATTTTTCTTTCTCTTCACGTTATGTTTTCGATAAAGTTGTAAAAACTTGAATGAAGGTCAACAACATTCTAGATACAAGATTAAATGCAGCTTTTTCAATTTTATATGGATCTTGTGCTTGACATATACGATCCTGGTACATTTCATAAATTAAACCATTATAACGAGCATGGTTTTTGGAATTATCTTTTACACAACACCAAATTAATTTATTATCATGATAACGATAACCATCGAGAATAAGTTGGTGTTTACTGTTGATTGACTAAATGATAGACATATTTTTCATTTAAGAAGTTATTGAAGTGATGTATTTATTCACTTATATTTTATTTATCTTTATATTTCACATGCTTTTTGTTATTTTAATTTCAGTCGCACTTTTCCACTTTTTATTAATTAATCCTATGGTATGAATTACTCTTTATGCATATAAATCGATACAGCAATATGGAAACAAGACATCTTTTCTTTGTTTACATCGATGAGTGTACTTAATGGTATCACGTGAAGATAGAACATTTATTCAAAGTTTGAAAGAATAGTCAATTTAGTACAGCAAAAAAAACTTTCTTTTCTGCTTAATTCTCAGTGTGAAACTTTAACGCACGGAAACGTCGTGCCACGCGAAAAATTATGTATAAAAGTAATAATTGAGCTAGAAACATAAAAATCAATCTCAAAACAATGAAAAAGACATATTTAAGCAATTTCAGTAATATAATACGTACTTATCGCCAAATGAACCTTTCTTTCTATTATACTCTCATACAGCTAGATATTCTACACTTCTCAGAAGTTATATAGATACTTGATACACTACAATTACATCAAATGTCTTAGAGAACGATATGTAAAGGATCTATCGGTTTAGACGTACTGATATATGTGTACAAAGAATATGACGTATTGATTTGGACATACAAATTTAGACATGCATAGATTATGTGATACTGATTTGGATGTACTATTTTCGGCTGACAGAGATTAAGACTGACAGAGATTAACCCTTTAAGTATGGACTGATTGATTAGATGCGCACTTTTAATTTCGGCATTTCCATTAGGGGGAGTACGGGAATCGGACTAAAATATTTCTCCGAAGCTTTCCGTATGACTGGTGTAGTAGGACCAAAAAACATCGCAAGAAGCTCTAAAACGTTTTATTCTGTAGACTATTGTTTGGTTTAAAATTCTATATGATTTAAACAAAATTTTGTTGCCGGTTTGTAGATGTTGAAAAGCTAGGGTTTTGATTTTTTAGGAACTTTTCTATGACTCTTCTATTTTTTACCCTGCTTTCTCTACCTAATTCTTTTGAAACTTTTGAAAGCTATATGATCCACTAGTGGGCACTTTGTTTGATATATACCACATGGCACATCGTCGAATTATATTTTGGTGAGAGTTACAAAAAAGATTTTAGAAAAAGATTCCATTTGTTCAAAGTCATCCATTTTATAAATTGTATATCTCGACATCAGCGCCTTGAAAAGAAAAGATTTTTTTACCGATCGATAGCCCCTGAGGTGTACTACAAAGCGTGCTCTCAGAGGTTTTTAGTCCCTTGCATTGTATGTTTTCCGCAGTGATTCTAAGAATGTTCACACCTGTGGACAAGGTGGGGGGGGGTAAAGGGTTAAGGGATAGAATGATGTGAACATAGAAAAGAGTAAGATTCTTGATGCTTGAAATGGATCGAAATATTTTTGTTAAATTAAGTAGTAAAGTAGTATAAGTCAGAAAAGTGCCAGCCGTTTTTTTTAATCGTTTCCCTGGGAACGAGAAACCATATAGACTCTTTGAGATGGTAGAAAGGCGCCCTGGTTAAGATGCAAAAAGGATTCGATGATGACTTGGTGGAATGAAAAATGGTAAAACCATTATTTCGCTGTTGGTACATCAGTTAAACATTAGAAACTAGAGCAGTTCTTTCATAATTATCAATTGATATTATTATCTCTTTCTCTGTGATAGCTTGTAACAGAAACAAATCTGTTCTTTTTTGGTCTCTTCTACTAAGATCGACATATCTCTCTTTTTCCTATAGTGTCATCTTTGTCTCTTAGAGTGCCGCGAAACTATCAGACACAGGCCGATCATTTCTACTTCAGTGATATCGAAAAACATCATGCAGAAATTGCTGCATTCCATTTAGACAGGTACTATCTCCTTTTTTGTTCTTTTTCTTTCATAATGACGTCGATGTCATCTTTACGTATAGAATTCTCGGTTTTAATCGTGTTCCACCACTAATTGGTCGCGTTCTTAACATTACGAGTGACATTCATGAAAAGGCCACTGCAGAATTGGCTGAAACATTTTTTATCTCACCTGGTAAAGTTTCTTCTTTTTGTTTCTCCTTTATTGTGTGTATTTTGCTGAATCTGTTAGCTAATAACACATGCTTTTATGGGCACTGTTTCCAGTACTGTGACATATCACATGCTGTGTGTGGTAGACCTCGCGATCAACTTGAAGGTTCCGTCCAAATACTGCTACCACGACCGCCCGAGGTTGACTGGCAGAAGATCATACATCCCTATCGTCATGCGTTCAGTCCTGTAAGAAAAGCTGAATGGGAATCAAATGAAAATTATTGTTATGATCGAGTATTGACAGGTAATTTGTTTCGTGTTCTTATGCTGTATTCATTCGATATAAATGTCCATTTTTTTTTATTCTAGACGATTTCTATCACAATCGTCTGTTGCTTGACATGATGGACTTGTCGACATTCGATTTTCTCATCGGTAAGAATTTCTAATGACAGATTTGCCTTTTTTTGTCGGTGAATATGTATACAAATGTGTATGAGGGAAAAGACAAATAATCAAAACTACAAAAA
>JAJEKB010020787.1:0-85614 GCA_022393335.1 Macrotrachela quadricornifera
AAAAAAATTCATACTTTTTGAGGATCTTGAGATAATTTACAGTCTTCATGAGTAGAACAAATTACGTTTTTTACATCTGGTGCCTCTAAAATAATAAAATATAACTAAAAAAATTTTTCTTTTTCATTTTTAAATACAAACCAGAACATTTTGTATGTTGTTGATCAGTTCGAATAAAATTCGTCATTAAAAATAAAGCATTATTTTCTTGTGGTGGAACAATATAATCTTGAAAAAGAAAAAGACATAAATAAACTTTTTATTCATTCAAATATTAAATTCACTATACCTGCACCATCAATAACTAATGTATGATTATCTCCTGTTTGATTATAACCAATTCCCTATTAGAAAATACAATTAAAATAAACAAATAATTCTTTTCTTTTTTTTTGTTAATGTTTATTTACTTTAACTTTCAAGGTAACTGATGAAATAATTGATGTATTTGTTTCTTGATAACCTTTTTTATGTATCATTAAATATACAATACCATAAATTAAAATTAAGAGTTGAATTAAACGACACATAAGTGCAACTAAAATATATTTAAAAAAAAGAAAACTAAAAAATAATCAATCATAAAATTTTTTTTTATCTCCCTTGAGACAAATTTTCGAATATTTAATCCTTTCCCTTGATAAACTCGATACAATATTTATTTATTTTTTTTTTCTTACTTGAAATGGAATGAATAGTAACAATTTTTGGTGTTTCATATTCATATACAAAACCACGAAGCATTGATTTTAAGTTAGCTGCAGAAAAATATTCTCGTAATGATAAACAATGTACTGTAACAACTGATGGTCCAAGAGACATTATTTTCTTTTTTTGAATTCGAAGAATATTTCAATTTAATAAAAACAAAACAAAAATTTGAAAGACAATGGTCTAAAATAAACAAAATAAATATTTATACTTTTTTTTCAAGTAAATATGACGAATGTGAGTTCTTTTTTTCTTTAGAAACATATATGGCTGACCTTCTCCCTCATATATATATATGTTTATATATTTTCCTGTATTGATGCTCGTAAACGAGCTTAGTAAAAATAACAATAATATGCTAACTCTTGCTTTAAGCAACTAGAAACATTTTAGTTTTATCATGTTTTTTTAAATGTTTTCTATTCTATGTCCTTAAAAAAATGTTATTAATGATTATTGTTTATTATTAGCCTAAAAACCAATCTTACGAAGTCCTTGACATGCCTATATAGATATTACCTCTTTCATTTATACAACTTCTCTCAAATGTAATGTCATGTCAACAATATAATATAGGATACTTACATATCAACAAATTAGTTAATCGATATTCTATATAGAAAAATAGGCAAAAAAATAAATATGCTCCAATTAATTTATTAAAAAGAAAATCCTATTTAAATCGATAATTAACACATTGATTTTCGGATTAACATTTTTTTCTACTTAATTTTTATCGCCATAGAAAACAAACATCTGTGCTAACTTGAAGATCAGTATATATATATATATACATATATATCTTTACGCACACACATATGCCTCTTATAACTTCTATCTAGGTCAATAATTGATGCGGCATTGTATTGTATATTATCTCGCATAGATTTAATCGACGTAATATAACAAACGAATACTCATATACGTAGACTGTCCTTGACGTTGGATTGTATAACCATGAATTGTATCGAGACCTCGACTAAAAGAACATTTGATCAAAAATGTTTGTGCATATGCATGTATGCATTTCTATCAATTGAGTTTCTTCCGTTACAAACTAGCATTAATGGATTGCTTTTTATTCCCCTATCGTAGTTATGCGACCATTTTTCAATGTGATTAAGGCATGTGTACTTTTAATACACCCACATAAAAATAGAAAGGTTCTTTTGTGATGTCACGCACACTCAAACACATATTTTCTATACTTTCATAGTTGACGATTTCCGATAAAGAGTCAAGGCAAAAAAAAAAAAGAATTAATGCGACAGATGCAAGAAACGGTTCTATGACTTGATAAGCATCATAGTTCTTTGTTCATATATAACATATCAGTATTCATGAGATAAGTGAACTCCTATGAATAATTTCAATTAATTTTTATGCTTAATCGCATAACATACCTATTGCGTTTCTGTCATGAATGAAAAAAGAAAAATATAAACGAGTTTTGTAATACTTAATCACTCTTGATCAAAATGTCATTCTTTTATTCACCAAATAATATTTACGACTAATATTAAATGAGATACAAACAAAGAAATTTTATCGGAAAAAAATCAAAGAAATTTCGAAAATTTTAATTATTTATATTAATACTAAGATGTATCAATCAAAAAGCCATATGGAAATATTAAATGATCGCGTAAAAGCTATTTTCTATATATTCTCAATTAACTTTGTTCTTATATATTGCAATATAAGAAACTCATAAAACCTATGATTTGGTCATTAATTATTATAATTTCAGAAATGAAAAATGAGCTAAACGCACGTAGATAAACATATTATTATTATTCTGTCATCTAGAAAAAAAAAAATTTTTTCAAACATCTGATTATATAATTTAAAATAAAATCTAAATAATTTCTTTTTATTAAAGCCTACCAATTATCGACTATAAGCTAAATAGTTAAATATCATAAATAGAAGAAGATCATCTATTAGATTAGTTCGTTTAAATGAGAAAGAAGACGATAAACATCATATTGACATTATACCAATCTGACAGAAAGAAGTCTTTATCATAGTAGTAGTTAACCATACGTCTATTGCTTTTTTTTCAAAGAATATATAATCGACATTCGCCAAATATTGACAAAGAAACTTTTGACAGAATCAAACATTCTTCTATTATTACGATTTTCTGTCTTAGAATCTAACTAAATCTTTATCTTACCGTAATCAATGAAAGCAAAACGATGGCATTCGAAGTAAATATATAGACTGATTATGACAATCAAGCAGAAAGAAACTGCACCCGCATAGAAGAACAGTGATTGCAAGAATAATTAGCAGATCGATCGGGTGCGCGCAGTATTTCTGTTGATCGGCGTTTAGTTCTTGCTCTTTTTTTTTTCTTCCTCTTTTTTTCAATGTCTCTTGTTTTTCTATTCTGTATTTCTTTCAGGCTCTAGAGAATGTATGTAAAGAAGTATTAGTAATTGTTGTATGACATGGAAAATTAAAAGCAAAATCTAATGAATATTTCTTTAAATCGTGATAATATACTAAAGAAAATTCCTTAGAGATTAGAAAAAGAAAAGCAAAATGATATAGTTTAGTAATAAATCAAATTTATTAATCTTAAAATAAAAATGTATTAAATTTTTGGGTTTTTTAAAAAGTATATATTATTTGAAATAATGATTGTTTTTTTTTATATAAAATAACAAAGTAACTTTTTATCTTCGAGAAAAAAAAGAACATTTTTTTAGATTTTCTTTGATAAAAAAATTGTCCTTATAGTTTGAAGTTTTTTTTTAATAAAATATAGATTATTCATTATATATCAAATCTTCTATCATTAATTTTTTTTTTTATGTAATAAAATACATAAGTGAACAGTCTATTTTCTCAAATATTCTATCAAAGAAGGTACCATAATATATCTCAGAAAATATTAACAACATGCAGCTGTTCTTTTCTATCATTAATAAGAATATATATTGCCAAATCAATTGTCAGAAAAAAAACAAAAAAGCAATAAAATGATCTTTTATATAAGTATTATTTTGTATAAATCAGCATATGAAATAGTTCGGAATATTTAGAAAAAAAAAAAGACAATCATATATACTTTCATTATTATGATTGTTATCAAGGTCTAATATACTTTGAAAAAACATAAGCGGATGAGGCAAAATATTAATATGATAATCAATATATTTGACTAACTGATTTATCAATGTGCGTTCTTATTATTAATAGAGTACTGAAGCAACTGGATGCTATTATCAAACAAAATTCATCCGATAATATATTATCTGTTATTTGTGTAAGAGAGAATTTTTCCTCTATAAACTAACAGAAAACAAATGATTGATTTATTTAAATAAAAAAAAAAAGAATTATATCGATATTCATTATAAACTTATTTAAAACATTTTTATTGATTTATTTGTATGAGATATTTTAAAACAAAACAAAAATCTATTAAGTCTCTTATTCAATCATAATGATTTATTATTCTGTCATACTTTCATATACAATACGTCTATCAATATATTCAATCTTAATATTCTTTGTTTTTCTATTCCGCCTTTCGACTAATATCTATTCAAAATGACATGCGATATATAGACTGAGAAATTTTGCGACTTCCTGAGGCGAATTTGATTTATGTTTTTTAAAGGTAATTTCCAACAGTGTAGCCAATGACTGAATAAATAGCTATTTTTAGTAGAGATAGACTGAAATCTGAGACGCCTAGAGCAGCAATTACTATTACAAATTCTAAATCAAAATTATGCTTTATGTTACATGACAACACAAAGAATGAGTGTATGAATAAAATTCCATCATATTTTTTAAACTATAGCTCGATCAATTAAAGGTGTAACTAAAAATTTGTTGTTTTTTTGTACTCATTTTTATTTCATGATGATATGTTCTCTTCGTTTGTATATACTATAGACTAATATAGATTAGTCATATTATCCACTATTATACCTTCTAGTGGGTCTCGATCTATAGTGTATATCTTAGATTTTTATCTTTTTGTTCGTATACATATATAGTTTCAGCTCTGGTGATTTTCATATACTAATACAAATTTAATTTTCGTTTTTGCATTAAATCTTCTCTCATATATGTATTTTATAGTATGTGTACATGACACTATGTACTTACTTATTCTGAGATAACTTTGTATATTGTGTTTTCCTTCTTGTATTATGACATATGGAGTTCACCTGTTGATATAGAGAGAAAATAACCACTACACCAACCGGTGAACTCCACATGTCACAATACAAGAAAGAGCGCATAATGTCAAAAGTTATCCCAGAATATATAAGTACATAGTGTCATGTATACGTACCATAAAATAAATATCTGAAGCAGGGTTTAATATACAAATGAATGTTACGTTTGTAATAGTATGTGACAATCAATTCAGTTGAAATTATATATATACACATACAAAAAGATTATAATAGTAAATATATGATCAGCGTATAGTATATAAAAATAAGAGAACATATCAGCATGAAATACAAACAAATACAAAAAATATTAAATTTATAAGTCATACTTTTTATTAATCGAACTAAAGTTTCTTACAAAATATTTAGAAATTTAGTAGAATTATAGTACCAAGTAGATTAAGTAATTTTAGTTAAGAGTTTTTCTCTACTCAGAAAACACAATTTTTCAAACAAATATAGGAGTTAAATTTTATCATAGAAAGATGCACTGGAATCTCTCCTTTCAACATAGGCATATGGAAGAATGCTTGCTCTTTTAGATGCTAATTAATTAATTAAGAGGTAATGAGTGAGTATCTCTCTAATAATATGAGAAAAAATTATAAAAATTTTAGAATAGACTCTAGGGTTCGAGTTATATCTATGATAAAATTTTCAGCAAGATCGGATTCTAAAAATTTTCCTTATAAAAATCGATCCTCTAGAGACTCACTCAAGTTCTCAAAAAGAATTTTTTGTATTATCGGCATCTCAAAATTCTGAGAAGCAAGTTGTGCCTTTTTAATTTTGTTTCGAACTTTTTATTTAATTATACGAACATTTTTTCGTTTGTATATTTCTACTTCCGTCACATCGCTAAAGAAAAGTAAATCGAATTTTTTGAAAAATTTATGTATATCCCGAAAAAACTTGAAGTAAGGATTTTAAAAACCTTTAAATAGACTACAAAATGCATAATTTAATTTTTAAAAATTTTGTCTTAATTTGGAGTTTTTTAAAACTAAAACTTATTAAGCGGAAATCGATATCCTCTTTTAAGGCACTTGACTAATGTTAGCTTTGTAATAATCCCTTCCGGTAAAGACATGTAGGAGTGATTTTTTCAGAATATCTAAAGTACTTTAACATACATACAGTATATAAAAATCAGCTTTAGGATATTCCACTATGTCAAGATATACATGTTTTAATTTTGTGATGTCACCTAGCTATTAAATGATTTCGCCCATATAACTTTTTCTAAGACGAACAGCTACTGATGGACTTATGGGTAGAAGCATGGATTCTACTATCATAGTTTCTTTTAGGAAATTTCGAAATTTTTCCAAGTTTTTCAGTTTTGCATCACCATTGAATTAAGCGTTTTTATACTAATCATTAAGATGCTACTAACACTGAAGATAAGAAATAGAAGATAACTAAAATTTATTTAGTGTTATTTTCAAACTCAATTTTTTCGAGTATACTATTTATGCAAGCAAACTCTTCTTAATAATGACTCAATATTGGAATGATAGATTTTTTTTTATTGTATTGCTTAGAATTTCTTTTCTGCGAAAATAATAAAAACGTCGGTCTTTCATTTTGATTACCGAATTCGAAAATTGCTTGAAAAAGGTTTTTTTAAAAAACAAACAATGGGAAATTCAAAAATCGAGGTCCGTCACGCGCTAGTTCTAAAAAAATGCTCCGGAATTTAATAATCATCGCAGTATGTTAGCTCATAGTCTTGCTCACGTACAGGATACTTTTAGTCAATAAATTGACTATAACTCGTTCGTATATTGAAGATTTAGGACAGATATTCTACTCCTAATCTATTCTTGTTTGGATTAATATGTTCTGAAGTTTTTGGTTGAAATTGAATGAAAAATAAAAAATTCTGTTTGTGAGGTCTCCTTCTTAAAGTCTTTTTGTCCGTGGGTATGTCGAAAAATGACTAAAGTTTCATGATCATTCTAAAAAAAAGCAAGATTTTACCTATACTTACATTTGACTCCTAGAAAAAATTTTAAAAGTATTTTTTAATTTTCTTCTAATTTCATTTTACATCATCGCTTATAATGTCATATGATGCAATGCAATAAAAGTTCAGATATTTGAGAATATTATTTTAACATGAGTTGTTTATCCAGAAGTTTATTTATTTCAGTCGAAATATAAACTTAAGTCATACGTAGACATATCATCGATACATATTTATTATCCTTCGAAGAACAAAAATCCTATATGTATAGAAAACATGAAGAAAGCAAAAAGAACTTTTTAGTAAATAGAACGTAATATAACATATGATGATATAATCATAATAAAAAGTATATTGTTAATTGAATCTCTTTGACAGACAGATACTGACTTGAATGTAATTTATAAGACGAAGAAAAATTGATTGACAGTTAATCTTAGTTGACATTATAATAACTATTAATATTTTCTAGCAGAATTTCTTTTTCTATTATTACTTCTATACAGAAATTATTGAAATTGATTTTCTTTTTCAGTTTTATCAAACTCACCTTCATCTTCGTTCATTTCAATGATGCTAAGATTTTTTTTCTCATAGGATAAATTATCATGGACAATACGCTGCAATATTTTAGAGTGCAAGTATGAATTTATATTAACGACTAATTTAATAGAAAGCAATAATAAAAAAGTAGAAAAAAAAATACTATATTTCATAGGCAAAATTAAATAATAAGTTGAAAGAAAATTAACATTTTTACAAATTTCACGGAAGTTGTTTTGCATGTACCCTCAAAGCAGTCTTGCCTCAAACTCTGCTAAATAATGTTAGGTAAGAGAAAATTTTTTATGATATAGGTGAAATATTTTCAATTTGATTCAAAATTTTTATTCATCAAGAAAATTTGAAAGATTTTATTAAAAAAGATTTTTCTATTATCATAATGAAAATTCTTTGTAGATTTTGTAAAGATGTTTCATTCTTATTTCATTTAATATTTAATTTAAAAAACAAAATCGAAATATGTTTCTTCAATTTTTATCATTGCTTTCTACAAAATTTGTTAATGATGCAATAACATATTTATTCATAAAGGAAAAAGTCTGATTCCTTGTTACATAAAAGTTGTCGAAATGAATATCAAAATTTATGAGAAGATTTAGAAAATTAAATTTTTATATGAATAATTTATTAATTCAATATACTACAAGAAATGTTTCTATTACTTTTAATCATCTCTAAAGAAAAAAGAACGAATCGAATAAAATTAAATTAAATAATAAGATTTTTAATAATTTGATCTTTCAATAAATATAGTTTATTTCTATTTATGTAAATATGTTTTCTAGCATTCTTACTATGAAAACAAATGATGAATAAGACAATCACAAAAAATAACTGAAAGAAAAAAAAAATGTAACAAATATTCAATATCTAATTAATAACAAAAATAAACAAAATATCAAAGTTATTTTTTCAATTATTATTATCATCATCATCATCAGGTATAGCAGGTGGTAATGGAGATGTTGAAGTTCGTGAAATACTTCTAAGACAAGGAGATGATGGTGGTGGTGATGAATCATTTGCATATAAAAATTGAAGTTTTTGTGTATATTCAGCTTCATATTGAGTTACTTTATCTTTTTCTTCTGCAAGAATTTGTTCATAATATGATGTTATTTCAAAATTTTCTAATTCACTCATTAAATACTGTTCATTTAATGTTTCATTTTCATGTTTAAGTGATTCATATTCTACTAATAATTTCGCATATTCTAAAATATATAAGAGAAAATTAATAGATAAGATTAGAGAAAATAGTAATATAAATATTTACCTTGTTCAAGATCTTGTTGTAATCGATGTGTTTTATCAGCATTTTCATTAAGTTTTCGTAATTGTTCACAACAATCATCTTCAAGTTGTTTACGTTTAATAGAAAAATCTTCATTAAGTTTTTTAAAAACATTTTCAAGACGAAAAACTTCACTTTCTAAATTAATTTCAGTAATATAATTATCTTGTTCCGAAATTTTTTTTTTATAATTTAATTCAAATTTTAAAAATTTATGATCATCATCAATATCAATAGAATCATTTAAAATTAATGAATTATCTTTTGAAGAATATTTTATATTCATTAAAATTTTATTTGATGATATATTTTTCATTATATTTAATTCATGTTTATTAAAATAATGTGGTTTATCAAGAATAATTCGATCAACTTGATCTAAATGAAGAAATAAAAAAAAACATAATGATTATCTATTATAAATATAATTTCTTTTTCTTTTTGTGTATATTCATTTACCATAATCAGCAAATTCAACAAGTATATATTCAAAATTTGTCTCATGACAATATTTACAAGCGTATAAAGTTCCATATGAAGAAAAATATTGACGTAATTCTTTTAAAAATTCTTCATTAATATTTAAAGAATCATTAATAATCATTATATCACGTGTAGAATCTATATGTTCACGTGGATATTCGGAATTAAAAGGTATAGCACGTTTAACATATCTAAATAAATTAAGAAAAAAAAAAAATTTTTTTTTCTTATATTATCAAAATTTGATAATATTTACAAATGTCGACCATCAAGTCGATGTGGTCGACTAGCCATACATCGATCAACACTTTTGGGATTTTCATAAGTAATAAAAACAAAACCACCACCAGTTGGTGAAGTGAAATTATAATGTTTTATACTACCAAATTGTTCAAAATATGTTCTAGATATGTATAGAAATATTTTTACAAAAATCTAGAAATAATCACTTACAATAAAGTATGAGGTTCTGTTTGATAACCAACGCTACTAATACAAATTTCAAGATAATTTGATGTGATAGGCCGACGATAAGATGATATTGATGACATAATTATCTAGATTAAGATTAAATTTTATGCTGAATAGTAAATCTATATAGTGAAAAAAGTAAATGAATTAAATAAATTAAAGAATGGAGATATTGGTTGACTAATCGGACATTAGTAGAGGCAGCACATGTATATATATTTAACTATTATTGAACATGAAAAGATTTCATTTTCAAGGAATTGCGTATGAAAATTCGCAAATATATAACCTGTTAAATTACATTATGATTAAAGACTCCAGTGCATTGAAAAAAAAACGGACATATAATCTTATGATCATTCTCAAAATGAATGATACAGCACGTAGACAATTGTATGTAACTAAATTGTGATTCTACGCAAACGTGTTGTATCACGCTAGGTACTTGTGATAAATAGTTAAATATCGCTGTGATGAATTTCATTCATCATCACTCTTTGTCGCTTTGATAAAGAACATTTATCAGACACATACGTATTTGTACTTTTGTTTCTTGCTTCCTCTTTGTTCTATTTTAATGCTGCTCTGGTCTTATTTTCTCTGTTTGTGTGCATGTATTAGATTCATATTTACAAAAAATAGTTTGTTCTCAATCAATACAAAAATGACAACATCAATAGAATAAGCAATCGTATTAATATTTGAGTTTAAAACAAACTATTTATTATATTAATTAAAATTGAGTATGTTTTAATTCTTTTGTTATTGTTAAATGAGTACATAATTACATGACAAATATAATTCATCAAAATGGAATTGAACTTTCTATTCGACTTGATAAAATATTGATTTTATATCAACTGTTCAAAATTTATTTTAACAAAACCAACAAAAACGTTCAATTTGTTTCTAACACAAAAAAAAAGGAAAGAAACTAATCTAAATTTGCAATTGTATTTAATAGATATTGTCGAGCATCTTCTATTTCATTAAATAATGTTTGATATTTAGTTGTCAATAATGATAATTCTCTTTTTAATTGTTTATTTTCAGTATTTAATTGAATATTTTTTGCTTTTAAATCTTCATTAGAAAATCTATGTTTATTTTTAGTTTTTATTTGTTTATCTTTTATATTAAGTGTTATTCGCATTGAATCAAGTTCTAATTTATATTGATGTAATGATGTTGAGGATTTTTCTAATTCATTACAAAGTTTACATATTTGTTCATTATATGTTTTATGTAATCGAGTTATTTCTTGTTCAAATTCTTGTTTTTGTTGAATATAATCATTTTTAATATGATTAATAGTATTATGATCAGGTTCACATTTTACTGTTTGAATAATATTAGAAGATACTGTTGAATTGATATTCATCTAAAAGACTAAAAGTATTGACAAATATTTTTAAGAATAGAGAAGATAATAGAAATGAAAACAAAAAGGAATAAATCAAATGATTGATTGTATTTGTATTTGTGAGAGAGATTTTCTTCTAGGAAGTTTTCGTTGTGTAAGATAATATCAATGGAAATATTGAAATTTGTGTTTTATATTTTGAGTTAGACAGATAAAAATAATTAGTCATATTAGTTGAATAGATGTTATATTTATCAAATTGAATAAGCAATTAATCACTATTGACATCGTTGTATATCATAAAGATGTATACAAAGATAAAACGATCCTCGTTATCATTAGAAAATGGGTATTTTTTTTATTAAAGAACAAACTAGAGAATGTTAGTAAGGATAGCGTAAATTTTTTATTCTTTTATCGGATGAAACGATCTATGATAGTCAATAGTATATATTGCACATACCAATTGAGAACTAACATATATATACACCAGTGTTCGACACGGGTTGGATCAGACCTCAGATCGAGCCGGGTCACAAAAAAAAGTGACTAACATCAGACACTGGTGTATACAAAGCAATAGTGGAATAAATATTTTTCGTTTTAGTAAGATGTTATGAGAATATTATGCTCTAAAAAAGAATTGATTTATTATCGAACTGGTATTCGAAAGAAGAACTTTTGAAATTTTCGTACAAATTCATCAATCTTGAAACAGATTTAATCTTTCTTAAGTTCAATAGATTCCTGTGAAACCTCAAAAGGTTCTTTCCTTAGATACAGATTTAATCATAAACTGATTTGTTTTAGAATGTGGTTCTTATACGCAATCGTCGACATTTCTTTGATATGATGCTTCTAATTAAGCTGAAACCTTTTCCATAAAAACAGAATGTCGTTCTGAGTGCCATACTTTTTTTTATTTTAAAATATAATATACTACTGATTTTTGTAGACCATACAAAAAATGTAGATATTTTACACAGTGTCTGGTATCTGTAGAAACGCACTCTCATTGAAATGAATGTGTATTAATTCTTCTGTAAAAGTCTATTTTCCTAGAAGATATTAATTTAATACATTTGTTCATCATGATATATCATCTTATTTAAAAAATATATAAAATTACGTGTTTTTGTTTAATATATATAATTATCTGAAAAAAACTTCTATAGTCAATTATTATTAATATGATGATCAATCTTTATACACATACAGAAAAATATCAAACACAAATAAATACAATCAAATATGAAGCATACTAATAATCTTTTCAATTCTTTGTATAGCTGCATCAAACATAGATATTTTAATTGTAAATAAATCTGGATCATCAATTGAACGAAGATGTTCTAATTGTTCCATAAATTCTTGTCCTATAGCTGAACATTTTAATTCACGTATACGTATTTGTGCATCACGATCAAATGATTCATTATCTAATTTTGCATTAAGAATTTGTGTTTGTGATCGTTTTAATATTGATGTTGATAATTGTTGTTGATTATTATTATTATGATGATGTGGTAAACGACGTGGTGATCGATTAACTTCATCATTTATTGCTAAGACGGTTGTTGAACGAGCAAATCGAAATTCATTTATTGATGATGGCGGTGCTGGTGGTGGTGGCATTTGAGATTTTGCTATTATTTCATTTGTATTTTCTGTTGAAGATGTTAACGTATTACTTTTATCACCAAATAACTAATAAATAAAAATATATATTTAAATTAAATTTTTAAAAATATTTGTTTATATTTACATCAAGAATACGTGTTGTTTGTCGTTGAGTACGATTTGTTGGTCGAACAATATTTAAAGTTTCATTTTGATCTAATCTTTCAGGAACAAATTGTCGTTCATTTAAATTTTCTGCTAATGGTTCACCTGGCTATATTGAAAAAAAAACAGGTATAAAAGCAATAGAAATCATTAAAAAAAGAAAGCCTACATAAAGTCGAACATATTTATATAACCAAATACCAAATGGTACATCAATATTTTTTAAAAGAATTTCATCAACTTCAGTTCTTTCAGGAACAACTAATATTTTAAGAAAATTATTAAATATATTAAAATTAATTATAAAAATATACTTAATCCAGGTCCTGTATAACCAATTCGCCGTTTTTCTTCCATTAAATAACGATAATCATAACCAAGACGACTAAATAACAAAGAAATTTTTTTTTGTTTATTAATTATATAAATTTCTTACTCGCATGCTTGTTTTATTGAATAATTTGTTGGTATAACATTTTCATCACCATATTGTTCATGTTGTTTACTAAAAGAAAACAAAAAACACATAAGAATAAAAAGTACTTTTATATAGAATAATATCTTACTGAATATTTGATGGACGTGAATTAGCACCACCAATTGATGTACGACGAGCAGCTGATGGCATTGGTGTATGCGCTTGATTACGTGGAAATATTGATCTAGAAATAGAAATAATAATTCATTTTTAAAATAAATATATGAATTATATTTTATTATTACGGTCGTGATTGAACAGGTGGTTCACGTGTTGAATTCATTGTTGGACGACTTGTTTGTCGATGAATTGTTCTATTTATAGATATGATTTTTTTTTTTTCATTAAAAATAAATATTAAATATCTTACTTTGCTTGTTGATATGAAGCTGGTGATGGTTGACTAAAATATAAAAATAGAAATTTTTATTTTAATATATAGAAATAAAATTTACGGTGCAACTCGTCGAATTGGATGTTGTTGCTGTTGAGACATAGGCATTGGTGGTCGAAGACCACTTGAAGCTGGTGGTCGTAGACCACTAAAATATATAAAAAATCATGAATATAGATTGATAAGACTAATATACCTTGAACGAATTGCTGATGGTGGACGAAGCATGATCAACAAATGTCAATTGAAATTCATAATCGATTCAATTTTCAGTTCTAAAACAAAGATCTTTGTCTCATTGAATGCCGCCGTTGACAATTAATAAAATTCTTTTAATAAAATAAATTCATTTCTTTCATTTAAATTATATATATTAAATCAAATTTTATTTTGTTTGAATTTAAAAGAAATTTGTTTTTTTGAAATATAGATGTCATTAGAAAAGAATATCTATTGAGGTATTGTCATAGTAACAATTCTAAATACTTGCTTAGGATTAACAAGGACAAAAAAAAATCAATGAAATCTTCTATTGAAAAAATCAAATGTCTCAATCAATTGATTTTCGTATTAATGATATTATAAATGAATATCTTGATTATAAAGGTTATACAAAGACAGTTGATACATTTTATAACGAACGTCAAAATCGTAAAGAACCAATTAATAAAACTACCCATGAAAATTTATATGAAAAGGAAAAAGAAAAATATAAATTATTCAAAGTATTTTATTTATTAAAAACAAATATTCTTTTTTTCTTATTTTTGTTTTTTTGTTTAATTAGGAAGAAATGTTAAAACATTTAGATAATGGTAATCGAGAAGAATTTTTTCAACTTTGGTCAGAACATATTCCATCACATATTATTGATAATGATTCATCATTAAAATCACTTGAATTTTTAATTTATACTCATTTTGCTATTTATTATTTACGTTCAAATATGTCATATGAAGTAATTAATTTTTACAAAATATTTCAAAAAATTGGTACTTGTTTGTTATTGCCCCGCAATAATTGAGAATGAGAATAAATGTAGTCTCATACCCTCAGTTGCGGATGTGAGGCTGCACTCGTCCTCATCCTCAATTATTACGGGGCGATAACAAACAAGTACCCCTATACTTATATATTGAACTATACAGTAGAAATTACTCTATAAAATGTATTTATGGAAGTCTTTTTAATTTTTAACAAGGCATTTTAATTTCCGATTTTCTTAAATTTTCAATTTTAAACAATTAATTCTTTGATCAAAAAGCGCTTGCATAGTAAGAAGCTTTCGAGATAACCCGTATAACTTCAGTCGAATAAACAGGATAGCTTAATTTAAGAGTTTTCTCACTTAAAACTGAATGTTAAAGTCAATTAAAACATACATATTTTTCGTTGTTTAGAATGATGAAAGAACTCAAGAAAATATGCAAATATTTCGAGCATATATTGAGTCAATTAAAGGTCAAACAATATCACAAACAAGTGAAATATTACCTTTATTTGCTTTACCATATGTTACAGCACCAGAAAAACATCCGTCATTTCAAGATTTATTTTCAGTTTGTATTTTAAATTTCCTTTTTTTTTCTTTTTTCATTTTATAAATTCTTTTTCTTTTCTATTTTAATTAGAATGATTGGCCAAAAGAATTACATAAAAAAGTATCAAATTTTCTTGATTGGATTCTTTCAAATCGATCATTACCAAGTCTTGTTGAATTATTACAAAATGGTGATCGTGCCTCACATATATTAATACAATTAAATAATGAAAATGAAGAACTTAAATATCGAAATAGAGAAACAAATAGACAAATTAGACATATTAGTACAGATTATTGTAATATAATTAGTAAGTTATATATGTATTTTTTTTTATTCTTGCTTTAATTTATCTTTATTTTTTAAAGATATAACAATGGAATTAGTAGAAACACTACAACAAGCTATTGTAGGAAGAACTATTACCAATGAATATATTGATAATGTATGTGCACGACTTGGTTTAACAAGATTACAAGAATCAATACTTAATTTATCAGATTCTAATCGATTAGGGTAAGAATATTTCGTGATAAAAAAAGTTCTTTGAAGATATAATATAATGAGGCAAAAAAAAACTAGTATAAAATATGAAGTAGAGAAATTAATTAAAAGATATGAAAATATAACTTCTAATAGATTATTTTTTTTTTGATTATAGAATTGATGATCCATTTATAGAAAAATTAGATTATAGTAAAATAAAACGAGATGTTGTACATATGTCAACAAGTCCACGTGAAAAAGCTCTATTACTTCAAGCATTACGTTGGAAATTAACAAAAGCTAGAACAGATTTTAAACGTGAAAAAATGCTCGAATGTTATATTGGTTGTGATTTACTTGGTTGTCGTTCTGATACTGAACAACAAACAAAAATTATTAAACAATTATCATCATCAACTGGTGGAGATACATATTATGTTAAAGAAGAATGGGCTCGTTTAATTAATACTATTGCTTCATTAAGAAGAGGTAAGAAAAAAAAACTAAATTATTTCAATATAAATTAATATTATTTTTAAGGTCGAAATTATTTATCACCAAATGAATCTTTAATTATTTGTATGCAAAAAGTAGCTATTTCTGAACCATCAGATACACTTATAAAACAACATATATTAGCTGCATTACAAAAACTTAGTCTTAAGTAAAGAAAAAAGAAAGCCGTATTAAATTTCAAAATTTCTTTTGATTTTAGACGATCTGTACAAACAATAATGATTAATCAAAATATAATCAAATGGTTAATACCATTATTAGGCAAGACTGATCGTTTATCTGATTATACTTTAGGTAGATTTTTTTTAGATAGAATAATAATTTTAATTACTGGTATGTTTAGAATATGGAGTTGCTTTATTAATGAATTTATGTTTACGTACAAGTGGTCGAAAAAAAATGTGTAGAAATAGCTGAACAAGCTATAACTGTACTTTCATCTTTATTAACTCATCCAAATCAAGAGGTATATAATATCGATATAGTAATCCTTGTTTTCATATTTACCAATAAATAGAGTATAGGAAATCTTGATCAGTCTTCAGATAAAGAAGTCAAAAGATTAACATAGATTAATTTTTTTGAAATCATTTTATATATATATGTTTAGACTCGACCATATGTGAATTCTTCATTATATTCAATTTTAACTTTAAAATCAATACGTGATAAAGCTATGCAACTTGTAAATTAGATATAATTATATAAAAATTTTTTTGTATAAAATTTTCTTCTAGAATCTTGATAATCGTCTTCGATCTCTTATTCGAACTGAAAAATCAAATTCTGAAATAAAAGGTCAATTAGAATTTTTACTTAATCTTCTATGTAAAAGTGGTGATCAAGATGGTAGACAAGCATCAGATAATGAACAAGATAATGATGATGTAATAAACTTTTAATTAAAGAAAAAAAAATAAAAGTGTAAGTTTTCTTTTTTGTTTACAGGAAGATCAAGATATTATGGAAGCTGACTTAGATCTTGCTGATAAATTACGTCCAACAGATAAAGAATTAAGTGGAGATAAATTAATTGATGAACAATATATTTCAAAAAAATTAACAAAATTTCAAACATCTTTTCATACTTCATCAACAAATGATCCTGTTCTGCATCGACCTATAACACCTGGTCAATTACGTCATTCAACAACATCACATACAATTGATTCTCTAGCAAATAATCTTACTATTAGTAAAATGTACAATAGTCATAGTGATGGATTTACTAGTCCAAGAAAAAAATCTTTATCAACAAATAATGCACCAATATCTGATGATCAACAAAAACAAATAGATTCTATTCATAGTTTTAATTCAAATAATGAACATAATCAATCAATATCACATAGAAAATATTCTATTAATGATCATCCAAGAACAAATTCAAGTGCATCTATACATTCATCAATATCTTCTGTTGTTGAATTAAATAATGAGAATCTAAATAAAACTAAATCTTAATTTTAGATATTATTTATTATATAAATACATCTATAAATATATTTATTTAAACCATAGCTGAACGAATAACTTCATTACAAAGTTCTTCTCTCATTTTTCTATTATTAAACTTTTCTTGTTTTTCTTCACGTTGTTGTGCATGCAACTCTAATTGTTTTTTTATATCATTATTTACTCCGTTAAGTTTTTTGTTCATACGAGCAGTGACCTTTTTTAGAAAATAGAATATATTAAATAATGAATAATTATTATTCAAAATATTCTTACTTCAATTTTTTGAGCAAGTTTTATTTCATTTGGTCGAGTTATAAAACTTGATACTTTACCAGGTTTTTTCGAACCAATACGACCAACACGACCAGCACGATGAATATAATCAGAAATAAAATTAGGAAAATCAAATTGAATTACATGTTCAACCTAAATCAATAAACAAACTATTGAATAACAAAAAAAAAACAATCTAATATTTATAAATTTTACCCAATAAGTATCAACACCTCGTGAAATAATATCCGTAGCACACATTACTGTATTTTCACCATTTCGAAATTTTTCAAGATTATTTGCACGTTTCTAAAACAAAAATAACAGTTATAAACACATTATATTCTATTTTAATGAATCAACTTTCACATATAATTTATTTTCTAAACATTTAGTTATATAAAAAAACTTACTGTATCAGTCATTTGACTATGCATAGTAAGAATTTCTATACGTTGATCACGAAAAAAATGTTGAAGATATTGAACTGTTTTTGTATTATTACAAAATATTAAACATGAATGTTTTTTAGTTAGATCATATTTAACTAATTTTAATAGTAGACCTAGAATATTAAATAATAAGATTAGTATATTTTAAAATATTTAAAAAAAAAACTAACCAAGTTTTTGTTGACTACCAATTCGATAGAATTTTTGAGGAACATGTGGCATAATACGATGTACAGATGGAGTTAACATTTTATCGAGTTGATCAGCCTATTCATTAATAAAATATCATTTTAGAACATAATTTAAGTTAATACAAACACTGATTAATTCTTTTAGACGTTCTTCTGTTGCTGTAGGTACTGTAGCAGAAACAAAAACAAGTTGAACAGCTGGTGGAGCATTATGTTCGGTATCATTAATCGGTTGTATATCGACCTAAAATTTACTTATAAGTATTTTTTTAAAAATATATTATATTTTACTTCTAAACGACGAATTATTTCAATAACAGCAGGACTGAAAGTAATATCAAGTAGAGTATCAGCTTCATCAACAATTATATGTCGAAGATTAGAACCAATTAAACGTCGTTCAATACCAAAATGTTCATCTAAAATATTAAATAAGAATATGTAATAAATCTATAAGATAGAATAAAGATTTACCTTGTCTTAAAAGTCGTAATAAAACACCTGGTGTAGATATAATAATATCAACTTCACCAAGAGTAAAATTGAGAGGGTCCTATCAAAAAAAAAATTATTTAAACATTTAAAAAAAAAATTCAATTAACTTTATCTGTATTAATTCCAATCAAACTTTGTGTTCGAATATTTAATTGTTTAAATGCTTGTAGCATAGTCTATAAAGAAGATTTTTTTTTAAAATTACATTTCTTATATTTCTTTTACTTCAATTTGAAT
Source organism: Macrotrachela quadricornifera (assembly GCA_022393335.1). Lineage (NCBI taxonomy): Eukaryota > Metazoa > Rotifera > Eurotatoria > Philodinida > Philodinidae > Macrotrachela > Macrotrachela quadricornifera. The sequence continues at coordinate 19,367 of JAJEKB010020787.1, forward strand.
AACTAATTCTCGAGTTGGTACAAGAATAATTGCAAATGGTGCATTTTCCATTTGTACAATATTATTTGATGATTTCCAACGAAGAAGTGATTCAATAAGAGGTACAAGATATGCTAATGTTTTTCCACTACCTTTTGAAGAAAAAAAAAACAATATATAGATTTAAAATACTTAAAGTTATTTTTAAACCAGTTTCAGCTGCTACAATCATATGTCGACCTGTTCGTAATTCTGGTATAACACGTGATTGAGTTGATGTAGGATTATGAATATTTGCTTTTTGAAGAATATCTATAAGTTCAGTTTTACAATCAAGTTGATCAAATGTTTGAACAGTTGATTGAGTCCATGATGGATTTTTAAAATGATGATCAATAGTAAAATAATCACCTTTTGATAATCGATGTTCCCAAGCATTAGAAGCAACATGTTTTTCAGTCATATATCGATATTGTCGACCTTAAAAAGAACATTTCCAGATGTTAATTTCATCTTAAACAAAAACTCAAATGGATTATATCTGTCATAAAAAGATTTCATGCTTTAACGATATTGATATCATTTGGAGTCAATATGACATTTATAATCAACTAATTGTCTTTTCCAACGAGCAATTAGATATATAGACAATCGTTCAAAATCTAGTCTAATTATCAAAGGAGACTGTTTCATAATTCATAATAGATATTTTGTGCAGTTGTTACTGTTACAAAAGCTTCTCAATTCATTTGCAGCAGTTTGTGTAGAGAAAACTGTTGTTTTTAATATTTCTTCTTCGATTATCATTTTTATAATATAAAGTTAACTGTTCTCTAAAAAATGTCTTATAATCCTAGATTTTTTTAAAAATCAATAACTCTCTCTTCAGGAATTATTTGAATTCAAATTTCGACATTATATCCTACATTAGTACAACTATACACGAACACAGAATATTACATTTTCTAAAACTAGAAGTACATATCTTTCTCTTTTATAATCATAATTCATTAAGGACCACTGGATGTACTAATTTATGTGAGACGCATTCAAATAAGAATTAATTGATTAGTAATTACCTGGATAATGATTGAATTGTGAACGTTTACAAGCGATTATTGGTGATTGAGAACGATCCTATAAAGATTTAATGTATACATATATGTAACACTCTGACAATTAAACTCACACCGGGTGGATCTTCTTCTTGTTCTTTTTTATAAATTTTTTTCGCTCGTTGTCGTTCAACATTTTTAACCATAGAATGTGGAACTGTTATATGATTATGTGTTTCAATTGGAGTCTATTTTTTGAAAATAAAAAAAAAGTTTTTAAATAAAATCAAAACATCTTTTGATTAACTTACAATATGATATGATGCAAATCTAATTAAATATGATTGATTATTCGTTTTTATTAAAGAAGAAAATAGTCGTATCATCTTCAACAAAAAAAAGAAAACAAAATAAAGAACATCAAAATAACTTTTCATTTTAACAAAAAAACAATTAAATTAACAAAAACAATTCTAAAGAATGTTTACGTAATTTTTCTTCAACATTTTCAATAATTTGTAATTTAACTTTTTTTAATTGACCTGTATTATAAATACGATAGATTTGAAAATGTTGATTTATATCTGACAATGAACAACAATATTGTAATTCATTAAATGTTATTGGAATTAATTGACGATTATTACTTAATGTACTTTTAACTTCAATATAAGTTGTTATATTTAATAGAAGATTTTTAAGTATAAAATCATATGGTTTTCCTTGTTCGAAATTTTCATTAAGCCATATTATTTCAATTTTATTTAATTGAATTTCATCATGATATTTTGCATGAAGATATTGATTAACCCATTGTTCACCTGAAAAATTAGTTAGAATTTGTTTTTTTCTTTTTATAAATAAAAATATTTTTACCCCATCGACCAATTTTATCTAATGATTTTTGATCAGAACCAATAGTTGAATCTCGATTATCAAGTACTTGATGAGTTAGATCTTCGATATTAAAATTTTTATTATGTTTTTCGATATTTTCACAAGATGTATCAATAATTGATGAAAAATTATTTAAATCAATATTATCAAATCGAAGAATAGAATCATTTGCTGTATCTATACAAAAATAAAATGAAAATTGAATCTCTTAAAATGATTCAAAAATTAGTGACGATTGTGTTTTAATTTCTTATTAAACGTTTAAAGTATAATTTAATAGTAAAAGCAACGCTCTCGTTCTCTGTGATATTAGATCGTTGTTCAATTAATATGATAATAATAAAATGTTGTTAAATGTGCTAGTTACATTAATGGTTATTTAGTAAGAAATACGTGGATATTTTTTCGAATACTTTTTATAGAAAAAAAACTGTGAAGAGGAGATGAAAACACATTGAACCATATTCTCTCGAGTCCTTAATCGATTTTTTCAGGTTGAAATTCGAAAGTTGATTTTTCAGATGAGTCTGAGAGAAACCACGATGTTGTGCTAAGAATGCTGTAAAAATCAACTATTCTAACAAGAGTTCAATGGCGCATCTTTGCGATTCTACTGAAGATAGATCATGACGTTCTATCAAGTGATAAACTAAAACTTGATTTTAAAATCCCGCAAACGAATTCCATCTTACGTCAGTGGTTATTTTTCACTATACTGATGATAAGTTCTAGTTACCACATGGGTTCGAATCTCAAAAATCGATTTTGTTGTCTGCCTACCCACTGTGTCCTTCTCCTTCAGATAATTATAATATAATCCTCAAAATATTTTAAAGGTAGATATATTTTTTACCAAGCGTATTGTCACATTCAATAGATGAATTGGTCGTAATCATTGGATTTTTTGAAAGATGTTTTTGAAATTCTTGTCGTTTTTTTTGTTTATAAATATTATATTGTTTTTGATTTTGTTCAACATTTTCAAGTAATATTCGAACTTTATTTTCATCTAAATATATTTATTTTTTAGTTAAAATTTTATAAATTAATGCTTCTTTGGTTTTTTACCGATTTTTGGTTCAAAATGTTTGATTTCTTTTGATTTCAATGGTATTTGCCAAGGAATATCATCTAAATCTTTAAATTCTAAATCAAATTGTTGATATTTTGCAAATATTTCAAGATTATTTTCTTCTTCATTATATAATAAATTAATAAAATTTCCAAGTGTACATATTAATTCATTATTATCATGAGGTAAAAATATTCTTGCAAATGAATGAAATATATCTCGATAATATTTTGGTTGTTCTAACCATAATCGATGAATATAAAAAATATTTTCATTTTTATCATAAAAACTTTTTTCTTCTTTATTTATATAAATTAATGAATTGAATTTAAAACGATAAATTAATTGTAGATAATCAACAATAATAAATTGAATATTAGAAAGTATTGATGACATATTTATTGATTTTGTCCATTGATATGCATGAAAAAATTCTGTACGAGATTTCATATATAATTGTATATATGGAATAAATGATGAAAGTAATGTTTCAATAAAAATTTCATTTGATGGATTTTCAATAATATGTTCAATTGTAATTGATGATGAAAAAGATTTTATTTCACATATATTAAAAAATGTTAATACTAAAAAGAAACAAAGATACAAAAGAAAGAATTGTAAAATATTTTATCATACCATCAGGTGAAGGTATATCAATCAATGAAATATTATTAAATTGTGTAAATAATTGAACAATATAATCATCATCGGCTATTAATGGATTATCATCAAGAGATACCCAACGATGATCTCTTGTAGGAAATATTGATTTATGAGATAATTTATCTAAATAAAATAAATATATAAGTTGTGTCTAACAGAGAAGTTTTACTGTGCTTTTGTGACTGTCGAGAAAAAGCTCAAATGAATAATGATTCATACACTTTTCTTCCGAAACTATGATGGTTTTACTAGATTTTTTATTCTATAGAAGGGTATTTATAAATAACTGAATCGGATTATTCTTCCTTCCAAAGGACACTAATGCTAATATATAGGCAAAACTTCAGATCAAAATTATATTATTCAATTTTTATTTTATACTTTAGAAGAATGGCGTATGAACTGTTCTTCTTTTCGGCTTATTTTTAGACATATGAGCTCTTACCTACAGCCAAAATATTACTTTAAAAGCTTTTAATCGTTTGGGATACTTTTCTCAAAGAGCTATATAGGTGTTACTCTTTAACTCGATTTGAAACCTCCGCATGATTTTTGAGAGAATATACACGTAGTCGTTCCCATATTTTCTACCTTTCAGCGATAATCAAGGAACAATTTTTTGATTACTAGAAATTATCATCACTTCCAATTCAAATATATATAGTTACTTTTAATCATTAAAAAAGCAAAATATATAATTCCTACTTTGTAAATCTTGTTTTTCTATAAGATTATTTGATTGTTCACATAATTTTCCAATAGTTTTAAAGATTAAAAATGCATCTTGAATAGTTTCTTCTGTTGTTGGAAGTGACGCAATAAAAACTTTAAATAAAATATTTAATTTTCAGATACAAAAAAAAGAAATTTCTACCTAATAAATGAATATATTCTTCAATTGTTGGATTTAATAGAATATTAAAAAAATCAAGAAAAATTGATTTTTGTTCCGAATAATAAGATTCCAATATTAAACGATTGATTGTTTTAAATGATGAAGAATATTTCGAAAAAAGATTTGTTGAATCAGACCAACAAACTTCAGATATACTAACAAATTTACCACAAACAATATCTGTACAATTTGATAATGATGAAATAGGTACAAAGAATATTGATTTAGTATTAATTAAATTTTGTAATTCATTAATACTTATATTTTGATAGATATATTCATAAATATTTTGCATATGAGAAATAGAAGTATAGAAAATTGGATTTTTACACCAATGTAATAACATTGACATAACATCATTTAATGTTATTTGTTCAATTAAACCTAAATCATTTGCAAATGAAGAATTTGAATTAATTTCAACATCAATATATTGAATATGTTGATCAAAAAGTCGTTGAATTTCTTTTGTTTTTATATAAATATTATTTGCTTTATCTAATTGACGAATTTTATTTAATTGAATTTCATTTGTTTGTTCATTATAAGTATAAGATACATGAATTGTTGGTATCCATATAGATTCTTTTAAATGTTTCAAAAATAATTCATTTTTATTAACTGTTAACCATATTTCTTGTAAAGCTAAAAAAAGTTTTTTATTTATTGATATTGATTTAATATTAATTAAAGAATTAAATTCTTCATATGACCAATTATTAATTGGAAATAGAAAATCTGAAACACCTAATTCAGAAAAAAATTGATGAAGTTTTTTACGATCATTTATTGATGAAATTTCACGAATATAATTATCACTAAGTAATATCCAATTATAATCATTGAAATCTCTTAATAAATCATATGGATTACCATATTTTGGTGTAAAATGAATAGAATGATGAATTGGTTGCTTAAAATTATCATTTGTTAATAATTGAATAATTGATTTTAATCGAGTCATATCAATATAATGTTTCTAAAATAATAAGAAAAAACATAATTGATTTGTAATTATTTTGAATGTCTGCATGTAATCTTAGAGAATTTATTTAAAATTATTCTATAAAACAAACATATTGGTGAATCGCAAGTCACTTTTACAATACAGATTAAGAATAGTTTTCATATTACCTTTGATACATTATCGTCAACATGAGAGTTTTCTACTTATCTATACCAAATACACAGGGATATATTAATAGAAAAGAAATATACGAGATGCAGCGTGAAAGGTTCTACAACTTCCACTGAATCGCTTATTTTCTAAGTGCACTTTTTGCTTTCAAAGAAAAAAACCAAAATCCTGAATGACCAAATTTTGCGTTACAAAAACAAGATTTTCTTTTTAGAGAGAGACGTATACGTTTTATCCTATCATATTTTTGTATAGTTTTCTTTGTAAAATGTAGAGCTTTTCACGCTGCATTCTGTGATATATTTGTTTTTTTCATACAAAGAATCAAATAATAATAAAGTGAAATACAGAAGTGACATATCCGTTATGGTCTACTGTAACGAGCTAGTATTCAACAAAAACAGTTCTTACTCTAATTTTATCATTACAATATTATTTCAATAATGATCAAATAGCATAGAAAGATAGAGCATTTTTTCTCTATCATCCTATGTAAAAAAGAACTTTTATCAAGCTTAGCATATGGTACTAAAATATCGTTGCCACTAGTTTTGGATATCCCTATGTAAATCTATTCTCTGTAGATATATTCCATCATGAGTACCAAAAAATAATCTTACCTGTTTAGACCATAGATCAAAAATATACATAACATAAGCAATAAGAATTTCGGATGATTTTGTTTTCCATATTTGTTCATTTTCAAAAATTGGAAATATATGTTGTTCACAAATATTTCTATGTGTTAAACGTTGTATACCAAGTCTTTCAAGTAATGTTTGTATTTGAATAATTTCTGTTGAATTTATCCATAAATCATCATCAATAATCATTAAATCATTTTCAATTAATTTTGGTAATTGAATATTAATTGATGGAAAGAAAATAATTTGATTAATAGAATTATTTATTAATGAAATAAATTCTTGTTTATTTTTCAATGGATATATTTTTAATGATTTAATATGTTTTAAAACATTTTGTTCATCATTTAAAGAAAGTTTATTTAAACATCGATATAAACAAGAAAACCATTTTGAAAGAATTTTTTTATTTTCAAATGTTATTTCAGAAATAAACATTCGTTTAATAATATCAATTAATTGATTATGATCAAGTTTATGTACACCAAGTTCATATAATTGATTTTTAAATTTATATAAATCATCTTTTAAATAATATAAATTAAGATATTTATATAATAATTCAGGTGATAAAATTTCTTTTATAGTTAAATCATTTACAAGTACACATTCATTTGGTATATGTAAATTATTATCATTAATAACAGGTAAAAATCGACAAGAACGTAATGAACGAAAAATTGTTCGACAAATTGATGTAAAATGATTATTATTATAAATTGATGTTTCATTTGGAAGAAAATAAAGAAATAAATGAAGAGAATCTATAGGTAAAGATATTTGTTCTTGATAAAAAGCATCAAGTGATGAAAGAAAAAGAGATGGAATTTCATTAAGAAGAAATTCATTCCAGATACTATCACTTAGAATATCTTGACGTGAAGATGGAACCTGAAAGAATTAATAATTGAAAACAAAAATATGATAAGTTTTTGTTTAGAAAACTTACTTCAAAATCAGCTTGAATAATAAATGTAAAACCAAACTAAAAAAATGAAATAAATTTAGTAATATGTTTTAATGTCAACCTTTTATCCTCCAATGGACATTGGAAGAACAGTTGTGAAAAGATTGAGAAACTCTAAGAACACTTCTTGTAATAAACTTCATGGGATACAAATCGGTAAAAAAAACTTTTTTTTCACTGCGCTCGTTCGGAGATATGTGATTCCTTGTGATCGATGATTTCGAATAACGACTGTTGTGTTGTAAAAGTAATTTTCTATTTCGAAGCAATAAGTCATCCAGCGCCTACTGCGCAATACATATAGAAAAAGATGTCCACTAGTAATATGCTTAGGACGCCGACATATGGTAAAATATTCAATAGTAACATCCTGACTCTTAAATATCCACGAATCGATGCAACAATTGTCTCAATCATATAGAATTATAGAGCAAACATTTTTCTATGAAATGAAACGTTCCTGAACTCTCTACGACGTTTCTTCACTGAGATACGTTAGTTTTGCTGAATGCTCCTGAGAATTGGTCAAAATTTTCCTCCTACTTTCCCTCAAGAAAATATTCTAAAATTGAAGAAAGTATTTCTTTGGTTTGTTCATACTTTTGGCATATTGGACGCATCAATACTTTATTTCAGATGTAATTTCATTACTAGCGCTTTTGAAACTACTGTGAGGGGTAAAGAGTTAATAGTTTAATTACCGTTCTTAATGGCAAATAAGCATACACATCTTGTTTTGTTAATATAATTTGTTCATTAATTTTAATTTCATGTAAAGGAAAAGCTAATGCTATTTCTGTTGCTTCAATAGTATTATTTAAACTAGTTTTTATTTCTTCTGGAATAATTAATTTTTTTTTAATAACAAACCATTTTTCAATAATTTCTTCACAATGTATTTCAACAATATTTGTTCCTTGAATATCAATTTTTTGATAAATTTTTTTTCTATTTGTTAAACGATTATGAATAACAATTAAACGGAGACGATTTAAAAAAAGTAATAATGATGGATGAATATCATTAAAACTTTCTGTTAATGAACGTGATTTATGTTTTTGCATTTCATTTTCAGATTTTAATGGTAAACATATACGAGTTGTCCAATTTAAATATTCATTATCTTTATTTTCTTTTTCTATCCAATTAGGTAATATATATCCTATTGAACCATTTTGAGCATTAAAACAAATTTGATAACCATTTGAATATATTTCAGGACAATTACTAACAGAAAAAACTGATTTAAAACCAATACCTTTTTGTCCAATATAACCTTGTTTATGTTTTCCTTTTGTTGATTTACCAATATCACATAATGCTTGAATATTATTTTCTTGAAAACCTATTTCATTATTATAAATATTTATTGAATTTAAATCAATAACAAATATTAATGTTGGTTTATCATTATATTGATTATCATCAGCATTTTGAATTAATTCAAGTACAAAATGCATATCACTATTATATAATTCTTTTGAAAGACGTTCTAATGATCGACCAACAAGAGATTTTAATTGATTAGTTAAATATTCTCCTTCATTTGAAAGATTTAAACCAATACCAAATTTTTCTCGACGAATTTGTTCAATTAATTCATATGGATTATTATTAGAAAATGTTTGTTTAACATTTGAAACTAATAAAGATGTCATAGGTGAAGGTATTGTTATAGATAATTGTTTTTCTTCTTGAATTTTAATTGGTAATTTTATTTTTATATTATCCATTGACCATTCAGTAAAACCTAATTGTTTTCCTAATTGAATAAATCGTATAAATATATTCGGATCTTGTTTATCAATATTTTGCCATAATATTTCACGAATTTTTATTTGACTACCTTCAATTTTAATTAATGGTTGAAGAAAAATTCGTTGAATAATTGATGAAAGAAGAAGAAATGGTATTCGAATAAATATATGTATAAGAAAATTATATAATCGATTATCAATTGATGTAGTTAAGAAAAATGTATATATTATATTAGCAAGAAGAGATAATGGAGCATTTTGTAAAGATCCATATTGAATAAGAATTGAAACAAGATGTCCTGATGTTAAAATTGGATCATAATTATAAAGAGATTCTTTGAAAATATCAAGTGTAGAATTAGAAGATAATTTAAGAAATGTTATATGATCAATTTCAAGTATTGGAATTGAATGTTGTGAAAGAAAAGATTTTAATTTGCCTAATATTGGACGAAAATATAAATTCCATTGTGTATCTATAGAAAGATTTGCTAAAAGTGGACATTGATTAATAGCATATAAAGCTTGTTTTTCAAAATCTAAATAAGAATATTTCTGATATGTTTACTATATAGGAAATCATATTTTATACCTTCGAGAATTAATTTTGATTTTTGTGTAAGTAATGGTATGTCATCAAACATAATACATTCATAATGAATAGATGGATTTTTAGGTTTTTTATTTTGTTTAATAGAATTAAATATTGAATGAAATGAACCATAACCAAGTTGTTCAAATGATTCAATTTGAAAATGATAACAAATTATTTGCTCGATATATTGTTGATCTATTGATCTATTAATTATTTGAAGAATAAATTGTTCAAGATCTTCAAAAGGAATTTGTTTTATTGGATCATTATTATTATTATTAGATTCTGAAGAAGATAAATTAAATTTAATATCCATAGGAAATAGTAATTGTTCATTTTGTTGAATATAATTAGTAAAAGTACCATAACCTAATTCATAAAAATGATTTACTTGAAATTTTTCACATAAACGTTGTTCAATTCGAGATAATAAAGTAAATGTTAATGTTGTTAATGAATTAATTTGCTCTTTAAATGCTTGAAGAAGTTCATTTTCATTCGGCTTATTAATCACTGATTCAGACGATTTAGTTTTTTGAGTAATTGTTGTTGTTGTTGTTGCTGCTGCTAGTTCATTATCACTATCAGATGAATCAAAATATATTTTCTTATTCGTATTTTTCTCAACCGATTTTGTCGATTGAATCGTTTGATCAGGTAATGTTAATTGACCATGACAAATGGCTATTTGAAATATATTTCTTAAAATAGAATCTTTTGCAATAATTTGAAGTGCATGAGATATTTTTCGAAATGAAGAATAATCTAAATAAATAAAAGAATTTATTAATAAAGTCTAACTTACGAGGAAATCTTCCCAAGTGACACCCTCTGTTTGGACTTATATTTTGTCTATAGGTAGAACTCATAGCATACATAAGAGCCCTAAAAGGATACGTGCTCAAAGCCTGTTGTTGTTGAAATGTTGCGTTTTTAAGGTATTGGGATAACTCACTGCCGTGTGGTTCCTCTCAGGAATATCAGAAAAGCTCACTTTCGAATTTCGACTTGAAATTTTGTATAGAGAGAGGTCTCAATGAGAGTGATTCATTGTGAAAATTTCAGCTTTTCTGAATACTTCTAATGGCAAATAAGAACACTAAAACTTGCCTCTACAAATGACAATAGATCACCAAAGCCGTATCTTAGGATAGGAACAATAAATAGGTCTGAAATTTTCACAATAAATCACTCTCATTGAGACCTCATTCTATACAAAATTTCAAGTCGAAATCCGAAAATGAGTTTTTCTGATGTCCCTGAGAGAAACCACGGCAGTGAGTTATCTCAATACCCTTAAAACGCAACTTCTCAACAACAACAGGCTTTGAGTACGAATCTTTTTAGGGCTCTTATGTATGCTATGAGTCCAAACGGAGGGTGTCACATGGGGAGATTCCCCCATTAGATTAATTCGTAAGAAATTATACTAAATCAAATATTGCTCAATTGATATATCTTTATTCTTCATAGAAAATTTAATTTGTTTACTTTGACAAAGTTCACGACAATTTTCAACAAGATCATTAATAATATCAATTGGTTCCATTGATGCATAAATCTGACGTTGATCTAATTTATTAGAAATTGTTTGTGCAATTTTTTTTACTTCTTTTTGTGTAAGATCAGTTAATATTTGATTTAATTCTGTTCGAGCTATTTCCATTGTTTTGCGTTGATTTGCTTGCATTGATTTAATACACTAATAAATAAGAAATATTTATATAAAAATTAGTATCATTTTTTTTGTTTTAAACTTACATTTCTTGCTAAATATACACTTTTCATTCTAATACCTAATTGATGAATATTTTTAACATGAACTTGTCCACCTATAAATTTTAAAAAATGTTCAAGATTTATTTCATTTTCTGTTTTCCATGCATGTTCTTTTGTCATATATTGATCAAGATATTTTAATACATCAGAACTTTTTAAATCTTTTTTTATTTGTTCATTTCGAATATATTTTAAACGAAATAATTCTTCAATTTTTGGTTGTTTTTCTATGGGACCAATTAATAATTCATTATAATCATTTTTATAAAATATTCGAGCTAAATCATTTTCTAATTCATTTAATGTACCCATTGTTTGCCAATAAGTATAAGCATCAAGATAAATATTGATTTTATTTTGTATTCGAATAAGATTATCAATACAAGCTATTTGATCAGCACGTTGAATACCTAAATTACCAAGATCTTGAACATGAAAATAAGTTAAAATACGATAAATAACATCATTCCATCGTACTAAATGTCCTTCATCATGAAGAAGAACTATTTGTTTTGCAGCTATTTCATTGATATTCTAAATAAAAAATGAATATATTTATTGAAGAAGATAAAAGAATGATAGAGTGTGAGCGAAAGAAAAATAGAGAACTATATGAAGAAATGATTGGAGTATCGATTCAAGAGATTTTTGGTTCAAGTCTGAGGTCCTTCATGATTTTCGATCTGACTATAAAATTCCTTCAAACATCTAGCCTGGATTGAAGAGTTTGTTGCTTCTCTTTCAATTATATTGTATCAGTAATATGATTGGATTTATTTATTTTTTTTGAAATGAATATTATTTACTTGTAATGAAACTCGATGAGTAATATGATTTGTTTGAGCTGTAAATGGAATGATATTTGGTGTTGAAGGAAAAGATGAACGAAGTGAGAATTCTAATGGATCTGTATTTGTACTTGAATCATTTTTCATTATAATTGGATTGGGTTTTTTTTGTATTATTGGAAGAATACGTTCGGGTACATCTGAATCAGAACTACTTGATGAAAATGTAATTCGACTACGTTTAGCTATAGATGAAGATTGTTCAAGTATTCGCTTATTATTTCGTTGTGATGAATATTGTTCGATAAGGTGACTTAATTTTTTAATATAAATTTCCCAAGGAGCACGATCAATATCAAATTGAGATTTAAGTTGATTCGTTTGTTTATCATAATCATGTTTTGATAAAATATCATTATGAAAGGAAGTATCAAGTTTATTTTTTTGGGATTTATGTGTTAATGTAGTCGTTTTAATAGCCGTTTCAGCAAATTCTAAACCTTGTTTCGCTGAAATATATTGTTGATCATTGAGAAGAGATGTTTGTTTGACTCTAAATATCGAAAAAATAAATGAAATGAAATATATAATGATAGTTTTACAATTCAGAGACAATTGATAAACCAGTACTATTCGACATGGTGATATTGTTAGTTACAAAACTATAAATTAACCTAAAATATTGCAGATTTTCGAGTTTTAATCGTACAAAAAGGAAGATCAATATCTAATTGGTTAATCTATGGATCAATTGAGTATCATTGAAAGAGGTCGTAGGTTATCAATAAAAATAATTGTGAATGTAGAATTTCAAAAAATGAGAGAAAAATATAAACAAAAAAAAGTTAATATGATTGCTATTATATAAATATTATATACAACTTTTGATGTCTTATAATCACAGCGTAAATAGTTTTTCGCAAACTATACTTTGTACATTTTGTTTTTTTTAATGAATTGTAAATCAGAGTATAAATCTAGAAGTAGCAGATGTTCTCTATATTTTGCTTCTGCTTGGTACATCTACTATAGGAAACTTTGCTTATGAAGAAACACAATGTATAGTTTTAATTCACTCATCAAAATTATATCAATTGGATGATTGCTATTATACTTAATGAAATAATCATACTCTAATATCTAATTATTTTATTACTGTATCCTGCATTAATTGCACGGCTAAGAATATTGAAGGTGGTTGAGAGTGTGGTATTCATTTTGCCATCTTTATTCATGCTTAAAAGCTTTTATTTCTTCCTGAATATCTTAAGGTTCATCTCCCCGTCAGAAACATCAATTATTTGAGGTTTTTATATGGTTAGATGGTCCTTGTTATCTACTTTGAAAAATAGTATGGTTTATCAAAATTCTGATGATTTTTCAGTTTTCTACACTATACATTCATGACACTTGATACCAGGAAAATGAATTTTTTCAAAAATCTTAATTATTCCTATCCTTTCAATGTTTTCTAATGTTTTCGATAGTAGAGAGTCTAGCAAAAATGTGTAAATTAACTACCTCTGTAGATCCTCGAATAACTGGATTCATGTCATTGTATTTCTTTTTCTACGAGCGTTCGTTTAATTAAGTAATTATTTTGATAGTATTAGATCAACAGATACTCTTTATAAGATAAGTGTGAACTATTTTCTCTTCCCTTGACTTCATTCTATCACATTTGTATACATTTTTTTCTTCATGTCATTCCTTTTTTATTAAATAGCTAGTATTTTTACCGGATAGGATCTTTCCAACTTATAAAATGGAGAAAAGAAAAAAAAGTAAGAGAAATTCTACACATGAATATCATTTTATACGAAAAATATTTCTCATGTATATATATGAAGAAAGAAAAATGACGATCAAGAACTTTTGTTTCTAATAAATATATAAACAGACAGGCCGCGACTTGAGCTCAATATGTTTAGACTTGACGTGACCTTTGCCTATATCTAGCAAGAGAGTAATTTTTAGCAAAATTTTTATCAATATATTTTCGAAAATGATATCAACAAGTAAACAAAATGTTCGTCATAAAAAGAAAATTAGATAAGCCATTATATAACTAGCTCATTGTTCTTATTTTATCGATCTCAAACATTTTTATTTTATCCTTTACGTTCACTTGGAACATCTCATGTTTTTTATCTTCTAGATTCAGATTTTTAGACTATATACAATACTTCATCTGATTCACCATAGTCAACAATATATGGTTAACTACTATCGACGTGTTTTCTCTATCATTTTACTGAATAGGAATATTGACTTTTAATCTAAAACTTTGTTTTGCGTTTTTCTCAAAATGAGTTTTTCATTCTTTTCCTACTTGTGTGTCCAGGATTTCTCAGCTATCTTGCAAGCTGAAAAGTTTAGAAAAGTCTTAAACTGAAAGGGAAAATTGTGTTCTTTAACTTAATAAAGTCGGATTTTTTATTTTTGATATAACTTATGAGATAAATAGATATTTTTTATGGATGAATGCCATACTTTTTGAAATTTTTTAAGAAGACATCCATCAAAAATTAATAAGGAAGAATTTAAAATATTGGGCTCTATTAAGTTGTACCGGCAGGTGGTGGCTACATTTTGATACCAACCCTAGATCTGTACCATTAAATCTGGGACAGATGAAAACCTACTTTTCGACCCTTATTATCTGCATAACTCAATATTTCTAGCTGAAACTATTATTCTAAGCTCGTCAGACCCAAGCACACATTTTTTAAACATTTCAGCAAGATCGGTTACTCTGAGGAAAAAATATATTATTGACAAGGGTTTACAATATAAGCGAAATTTTTTCCAAGATTTATAGAAGTTTGATTAATCATCGCGATTCAAAGCTATGAACTGTAAAGAAAACAAAACAGATTTTGAGGTTTGTACGATTCCTAATTGTGTCACGTATTTTGATGTACAGTTCATTTCTTCTATGAAATTGAGGTTGTGGAAAATCTCAAATTGTAACCAGTTTTTAATGAACTTCTACCTTTGATTTCTGCTTTTTAACCAGCAATTTAGTAAAGTTCTTTATCCAATACAAATTCAGAAATTTACTTGCGAATGTAATTAATAAATAGAACGATGCAGCATACTTTGAAATTATCACAGTTAATTCAATTCTGCGAAGAGGTATCCGAAAAACGCATATCGAAAATGGACGTATCTGAAAAAGTTCTAAAATTATCACAGATACAGACATGTTATGTCTATTTCTATCATCAAATTTCAAGAATTACGGAAAAGTAGATGTCAGAAATTTCTGAAATTTTTCGAAATTTTCATGAATCAGTGTATGTCATACTCTCTTTTACCTATCAATTTTAGAAATTTTACAGAGAAGTAAATTTTTGAGTTTTGATTTCTGGTATACAGTAGAACCTTATGGGTGAAGATAAATGTGAGATGCATTGATTCTTAAGTTTCTAAAAATTTTACAGAAAAGTGAATTTCTAACCTTTGATCTTTCCTGAATTTTGAGCGATAGTAGAAGAATTTAGAATAATCATTAATAAGAATTGTATTAACGGAAACCTCTGTAGACCTGCTGAATTTCTTGCAATTTAAAAAAATAAAATGTAGCTATTTATAGCTAAAGACATGAGCCTTTTCACAATTTACATACGCTGTAAGCGAATGTATGATGTATATGTAAAGACAGACGATATGATGAAAATCAGAGTATAACAATTCAAGAAAGAAATTGATGAATAAGACACACAGACATAGGAAAAATTGGTATACTACTAAGAACTTTAACATAAAATAAACTACTAAGTAAATAATATATCTCTTGACATAATCGAAGAGCATATTTTTGAAGAATAGAAACATAATCAAATTGCTCATAATTTATTCCATAAAAATGTATTTCGTAAAAAAACTGAATAAAAAAAAAAAGTTCAAGAAAAAATCACAACGAAAAATTGAAACAGCAAACTGATTTATATAGATTAAGACGTTTATTTTACAGCCGCTTAAATATTGCTGATGCGAATAAAAGACAGCTAGTTAAAATCAAAATTTTATGTTTTTTCGAAATATATACCCAAAATTCTCTTTTGCTTAAATGTTGATTATCAATGCGTAGAATGGTTAACAAGCACGAAAATAACATTTGTACAAAAAATATTTGTGCAAAATGTCGTCTATCATTCGAGTGGTTCAGTGGAATTAATGAAAAACAAATATAGTCTGTTAGAATCAGAGTTTGATACTCTTTCAAAATATTTCCTTAATAGTATTCCTCTAATTTAAATTTTAGTTAGCTGTGACATAATACTTAAAATGCATGAAAATAGTGCCTAAATTTAGAAATCAGATCTTTTTGCGGTTTTGCTTACTCGATCAGCTTATATCTCTGAATAATTTGAACTATGTATTTTTTCCTAGTTTTAATTAGTAAAAGAAAAAGTCGACAGACCATCTTGTAGAGTATATTTGGCTCTACAAAACTCACATATGATACAATCTTTCATATTTGAAATTAACCCTTTTATAGATGAATATTGCGAAAGAATGGAGAAAAATAGAAAGAAAAGAACTGGCATATGTATACGTCACCTATTATGGAGAATTACGTAAGTTTTAGCCAAAACACAAAGATACCCAAAATAAAATCCCGTACAAAAGTCATTTTTGGCTCTAGTGGTTATTCAGTTTTCGTTAATCATTCCTTGCCCAGAAGAAAATACTGGTTCTAACTGACTATTTTTGCTTCCCATTAGCCACATTTAAGCGACTAAGAAAATGAACAAACATTTTATCTTGTGACTTGCAACGGAAGTTATTTATAGTTTGTTACAATTTTTCACTCGGTTCGATTATTTCCATAAAACATGAAATACAAGTCGTTTGCCCTTCTGTTATTTCAAAAGTAAAAAAGAAACTTTTCTTTTTGCTTGTCTTGCTTTACATGTCTTATAATAATAATGACAATAAAATATTGACATAATGTGAATAGTCATGTGGTGTTTTGTATGTGAAAGAAAAACACAAAAAGATTGTTTTTTTCTATTGGTATTTAAAATTTGGGCTAAAAGCATACAAAATATGTCTATTTTGATGTGAAAACTTTTACAATTATCATTACTATTTTAGCACATGTGAACAAATTTCATTTACTCATATAATTATTTATATCTAAAAGAAATTCAACATTAATGTTATATCTCATTGTTAGAATGCAGAAAGATCAAAGAAAAAAATCATCGTTGTCATATTATTTCCTTCATCATTACATATTAACACATTCACGGCGATTCGATTTTCATAGAAAGTGACATCTCTAAATGCAGTGTATTAGAAAACAAGATACACGAAAAGATGCGGCGTGAAAAGCTCTAAAATCTACATCATAAAACGTATTTCAATTGTATATTTTTCATTTGAAGAAAAGGCAAAACTGTGTGCGACTAATTTTTGAGGTTGACACAATTGATCACACAGAGTTTTGTTTTAGTCGAAAACCAAACGTACACAATTGAAATAAACTTTACAATGTAGATTGTAGACCATTTCACGCTGCATCTTATGGCATATTTTGTCTTTTTTTACGAAATCATATTATATGATAAAAAGATGAAATAAGAAAAATGGAAGTTCAGATTCATATAGAAAAAAAAACGATCATTTCACAACCTTAAAGCTAGTCACACAGAGTTTTACTTTATTTGAAAACAGAAATTACACAATCAAAATAAGTTTTACTATGGGAATTGTAGACCTTTTCACGCTGAATCTTATAGTATGTTCTGCTTTTTAATAAAACGTATTTAGAGATTAAAATATGAAATGCAAGGTGGGGCCCACTGGTGGGCCTCATCGCCATGAATGTGTTAAAAATAAACTATATATATGCATGTTTTCAAATCAACAAATTTCATTCTATCTGTTTGTTTTCTTAGTGAGTCATAAGTTATTTAATATCATTTATTGTGAAGGACAATACGAAGCAGTAATTATATCGAAAATGTCAACAATATTTCTTTCAGTATTTTCAAATATCAATCATATCAATCAAGTTTTCATCATAAGTAACCAAACTTGCAGTAAACGGCTTAGTGGCATTTGCTTCATCTTACCCAGTTTTATTAGTATAAGCTCTTTTCATCAACTTTTCGAGTCACAATAATCAATGATGAAAATTATAGTTATTGTTGCATAAGAAAAAAGTAACAAAAAATAAAATATGAAAATGATATATTTTTATATCTTTTATTTAATCAATTTTCCAAAACATAACTATTTTCATTCGAATAATCTTTCATACATCATTTATTGATCGTGTTTTTAATTAACCTTAAAAATAATAATAAATAATAAGATAATAATGATAAAAATCGGTCAAAAAATAATGTAACTTATACTTTAGTTTGATACATTAATAAATTCGTCGAATATACTGGTACCCTTACTTCAAAGTAATACTTCAAACATTCACATTTATATAATCATGATGAATGATGTATTTACTCTTAAAGAAAGGGCCTCCAGTGGTAGGACTCGTGGGGCCCGTTAGCTTCATCTTTCGATAGAAGACAGCCGGGCTTCCCCACGTTTTCAGCACGTGTTGGAACGTACCACCCGAAGACCGGAAAGCGTGTTAGGAGACTGTAGAAAAGTCTCCAGACTACGAAGAATTGTCTGAATTACACGAAAGCGAAAGCAGAGACGAACTTATGACATTCGACTGAGTGACGACTTTAGAATAAGTAACGATACAATGAATTACACGGTTTTTTATACCTCCATCGTCGAATATTGTGTTGCACAATCAACTAGCAACCATTTCACTGCGATTGTGTAAGACGAACATTCTAGCATTGTTGATAAGAATTCGACCGAGAAAAATAATATTCAACAAGTGTCAAAAGTAATTTCATTTTCATGTGACATTATTACTTTATTTTAATATTTATCAAATACTATTTGTTAACAACTATCTTTTCTTATATTCTTTGATATCATTGAGGCATGCAATCCAGATAGATAAAACTCATTAAAAAAAATCGTTAAAATTTCATTACAATATTTCGTTTCCTACTATATTAATAGTTCTCCTTTCTAGAGCAATCTCTTCTCTAATTGTTGACCTTCCCATGATGTGCAAAGTTCTTATTAAGTTTCATGAAAAGATCTTTCGAGAAAAAATTGAAGAATGAGTGTACACAGACTCATAGCAACTTTAGTATCATACAGATCTTACGGTCTAAAGATTTACTTTAAGAGAGTTAGGAAATATCAAACGATATAACTCCAAAAATTACCTTAAAAAATAAACAAAATTCAATTGTTTTATGAGTTTTTTTTCTTAGAATTTCTTGACTATCGAAATTAAGTCATATACCAATCGATAGAACTTGACTTGTTCTACAAAACTGCTTATATGGCATTTTTCATTTATCTCAAAATGGGAATGAAAAAGTTCAAATATTCGTTTTTGGTCGCTCGTAAAGAATCCATCATTTTTCAGTATTTTGCTCAAATGATCCAGTGGCAAATCGATTGCCAAAAATAGCTATAAATCTTCTTGTAGTCCATTCGATTCTGCATCGAATCGTATATTGGACTTTTCTTTAGAATATTCTAGCGGCGAAAAACACGAACTCAAAGATTGACGAAAATCATCATTTTTTGCTCATTTTTCGTAAAGTTTACTGTCACACCATATTTATGTTTTTTATTTTTTTCTTTAATTGTTTTCATCTAAGAACATAATAAGTAATGAAAAAATAAAGATACAAAACATGGCTTTTCAATCCGATATACTAGTTACTTAATTCTTCATTTCGGTTGTTTTTTTATGTTGTCTCATTCATTCGTGCACAACATCTCTTTATTTTCTTTCATTTCTTTTCTATGTATATTAAAAAGATAAGCGAAATACAATAAACTTCTCACATTGTAGTGTTTTCTATATAACTGATGGTTGAAATGGCGCTAGCATATGATGTTTTTTTTGAATTCTATTAAAAAATATTCTCTAATTAAAAGCAAGATATTAAATCTTGAATGTACTTGTGGATTATCGCAAAAAATTTGAGAAATAAATGTCTGAATTGTTTTCTTGTATAGAGTCTGTTTCTAGTGAAATGGAGGAAGACATGGTAGACATGAAGAATTCCACGTGTAACTTACAAACAAAACAGAATTATTTCAAACTGTGCAAAACTGTTTAATACTGAGTTTATTCTTAAATAAATTTGAACACACACGAATATCAGAGTTTTTTCCTGTTACAGAAAGATAGACTAGATGGATCAAGCAGCTATTATTGAAGAGATTATATGTACAAAAAATACTTTAACAATTCTACATCGAGTTTTCATTGCAAATCAAAATTCACTTCAACAATTCTCACCTATTTTCGACTTGATTACAGAGCTCATCGATATCTTAACTCATTCATCTCCCAAGCAAATTGAAATGGCCTTATTATCAAATGGGACCAAGTTGACTTTTAGCAAACTTAAAGATATACTTAATGAATTAAGTGATGCAATTACAACGAAGAATATTTCGATGATTGATAGTTTAAATGAACAGTTAACCTTATTTGTTGAAAAACTTCGAATGTGTTCGTCGTACGAAACAATTAATGAAGAAACTGCAGACGAAATATTCAAGAAGCAACTTCTACAGTCACCTATTGATAAGAAGACTAAAGTTGAGTCTGAGCCTCCTGATGCTCCTGAGATGCCCATTTTTCACTTTGATGATGAAGATTTATCACCATCTCATTCTGAATCTATACAAAAAGAAGAAAAATCTCCTCGTAGAGATCCTTTTGCACATTTTCGTTTCGCACGTCGGCCACTTGGTCCTAGTTCTGCGAAGCAAGATGATTATGAAAACACCGTTGAATCTCCTTCATCATCTGGTTCTTCACCTCCTCCACCACCACCGTCACAACCCATTGTTTCTCATCCTGTCAGTCATGCTGCCTTAGGTCCTAGTAAACCACTTACAACCAAACCTCGATTAATGATCAGTTATAATCATGCATCTCAACCAGTCTGTATTGACATTTACAATAGTTTGACAAATGATGGCTACGATGTATGGATTGATTTAAAACAAATGCATGGAAGTACTCTAGTTGCAATGGCACAAGGTATTGAAGAATCAGATATAATTCTCTACTGTATAACCGAAAATTATAGTCAATCACCTTATTGTCAAAAAGAAGCTGAATATGCATTTGTTAGACAAAAAATTATGATTCCATTACTTTTACAACCAAAATATAAACCAATAGGTTGGCTAGGACTTCTTCTAGGTGCAAGTTTATATATTGACTTTACAAAGAATGATTTTACTCAGAATTATGAAAAATTGAAAAAAGAGATTGAAGCACAAGCAATACGTATAAGCAGCAATAAAAATGATGGTCCACAATTAACATTAACTTCAACTATAAATGATAACGCACAAACCGATAAGAAAGTTGATAATCCTCCATTGCAGTTACCTAAGACAAATTCAGTATCGAATACAAACAAGTCTCGTAGTTGTATTCTTTTGTAGTATAATTTTTGTTTTTCTCTCTCGTGTGTAACTTACTAAAATTGAACTTTTGAGAATAGACCTGTAATAGACGAATCAGGCGTAAGCGTAAAGTCTTTGGATAATGTGTTTTCAGGAATGTTTCAATTGTAATATACTGTTCGTGTCAGCTGAACTTGCAAAAAAATTATTGTTGCTTCTATACATGTGTCATTTTACTTCTAAGAACTTCAGTTAAAACCTTTGAAAGAAAAGACAAAAATAATTTTTGTGATGAGTCATCATAGCAAATTATAACTTTTTCAGGAGACAGACTTAAGTTACAACTCTATATTCAAAATATATTTGCCGAAAACTTCTTTTTCTATGTTATCGTATTATGCTTTGTGCACATAACTGAAATATAGGGTGTCCCGAAAGTCATCTACCAAACGGTTTTTTCGTATATCTCTGTTACTTCATTTAATTTCATCCACAATTTTCTTTAAATTATAGATGAATATATTGAGTTTCAATTTATCTGAACGATCTTGCGTATTCTTATGCAAAACTATCAACTTTAATCGAGATACAAAATTGTTGCATCAGAAAAACCCTTTGACATTCTGTCCTGTCCTGTTTGTTCTAGAAAATTTTGTCTTAGCAATCGAATTAAAGACGTTTTTATAATCGAAGTTTTTAATCTTATATACAGTTATACTGGGTGTTGCTAAAAGGCAATCACGTTCATATTTCATTCACTGTATATCATAGTGGCAATGTTTCCTTCTAATAGTACAGAGGTAGAAAGAAGGGAATATGAATATAATAAAATAGAAAGACTTCATGATTATATTAGTAGCTTTAAATATATGACGATGTCCAGTCTAGCCGCAAGGTTCATTAATTTTTTTTTATAATCTGGATATCAACCAAAATGAATTCTATTGGTCACGGTATTAGTCCCTTTCGACTTCAGTTAAAATATTTTATTCAATCGTATCTTCGTCAAAATTTTTGCTAGTCTTGATACCAAGTCAAATGTTTTATTGATCTCTATCTTAGACTGATTCTATCGTAGTTTCAGTTAAAATTAAAATCTCTTATCAGCTCTGGCTTTAAAGCATAAGAATCGGGTTTTACTTTTAAAATCAAGAAACTTTATTATAATCTACATGAATGATTTCAACTTGTTAATTATACAAATATTCGTTGGAAGGTGAACGCCAAAACTAAACATATACAGAACTAGTCTTTTATTCCAATTGATCACTTTTTCGTGTATTACGTTATATGACTCATAATAATCTCTCAGAATTTATAGTTCTTGAATGCATATGAAGTTCTTACGATTGACCTTAAATCGATGTTACTTCAAGGAATGATTTGTCCTAAGAATAATTCTAAATTTCTTGATTCATTTATTTATTCCTAACAAATTAAAGAATTTTTTCAGATCTAAACAAATACTACAACAAAAAATGAGTATTCACACTAAAAATAACAAAACCATAGCAAAAAACGTTGAATAAAAGAATGTTGAAATTATTATTGAAACAACTTTATATATAATGTCTTTCATGCAGTTAAAAACTTATACATGACATGAAAAAACCATTGATTCTTGGAAATAGGATCGAAGACTTAGCATTATGTTTTCATTAGAATTTTTAGTAAAAATGACGATTGAGAGAGCCTTCATCAAAATGGAATAATATATATGAAATGTGTAATGTGATTGTTGATAAAAGCCAATGATAAAGATCGAGATAAATTTTCACTTTCGTATTTATAAGCTCTTAGTATACTCAGCCCTGTCCTCACAACGGGACAGATCAAAGTAGAACAGGATAAGAATTTTAACCAATATTTATTTATTTTCTTAACAGATGTTACTCATTCTGGATTTATACGACAGTTTCAAGGTTAAAAGATTAATTATTGATAGACAATAATTCGACGTTTTTCTTAAACATATACTTAATATCTTTAAGATCAATATGGTTGCATATCGTTCTTAAACTCTACACATTGCATAAGGTTGTTCCTTTATTTTTAACAAACAACACAAGACACAAAATACATACTGATAAGATAGTAGCTATTTTATTTGATATTGGTTCTCATCATATCTTAAAAAAACGTAACTCTATTGGAAATAATTGAGTAGAAGTGATAAATTTTCTTATATAAAACATAAATACATTCATACATAAAAGAAAGATTTATTTAATTTCTGTTTTCATTTAATTTCTTTCAAATAGGATTGTAAAATAAGACAAAGATATAAAATACTCAGTAAAATTTTTGTTCAAAAATAAAAAAAAAAACTATCACAGAAAATTATATCAAATTTGCTCAATAACATGTATTAACAAGAAACAAAGTATCATTTCTTTATTAAGCTGATTTCGTTTGATTAAATTGATTTCGCCTCCATAACCATCTATGACGTATATTGTTTACATTACATGATTGCATCTGAATATGTCTGTTATTGTCAGATAATGCCACGCATAATTTCGAATTTGGATGATATAATTGATTGTTCTAGAAAATACTCCTTATGTAAATAAAACTATCCGAGAAATAAATAAATATGAATAGAAAACAAACCTCATTATAAATCCATTGTTGATTTCCTTTCTTTCCATGACATGAAACAATAATAATTTTATCATCTTTATTAACATCTGTTATTCCACCTGTATATTCTAAACATCCTTCATCTCGACGAATCTCACCCAATTTACTCAACATAAAAAACTACACCAAACTATTAAATATAACCAAAAGAATTTTTATATATACCTGATTACCGCCTTGACTATGGCATAGATAACCAATTATTGGTTTATGAAAATTCGTAACATCAGTACTTCCATCAATACAGAACGTTGTTTCCACATTTCGAATCTAAACAATATCAATTTATCATTTAATTATAAATGATAGAAAAAATTGAACTATATATAGTTTTAACTTGTATCATTTACACACCTCACCATCTGCTATTGGATCTTCTGGAATAACTAGTTCAGGATAAATCTCAGTTAAATACCATTTAAATGATTTACATTGTAATTTTTGTCGAAGTGATTTACGTAAAGTAACATCACCATAATCACCCTTAACAAAATAAAATAATAATATTTTAGAAATAAAAAAATGAAAAAGAAAATCTTACTAAAAAAAAATTAAATTTTCGATAATAAAATTTCTAAGTAAAAAATTATATAATATTTAATTATTATAAATTAATATATTTTCTTTTTTATACTTTATATTCATCAAGCCAAACTTCAACAAGTCGAATAGTATTTTTCTTAATAACATTTACTCCAGTTAACCATTTATAAGGAGATCGTTTACGAAATATATGTCCAACATGTGAACAAGGAGCAGTTAATAAAGTGCCTACATAAAATAATTAACATAAAAATAAATATTACTATATTTACCTCCACACATCCATATACGAAAAGATATTTCCAGATTTTCACCACCCCATATGTCCATACCGGCATCATCTATAATTAAAACAAAAGATTAATAACTAAAATAAATTTCAAGAGGAAAAAAAATGATTACATAGAAATACGCTTACATGTTCCTAAATAATCAAAGTAATGTTTACTTATAGCAAAAAGTCCTCCAGCCATAGTTGGGGATCTCACTAATTCTAAAGGATGTTTTAATCTTTTTCGTTCTCGTTCAGGTACAACATGCCAATGAAAACGTAAATTCCAATCAAATCCACCAACCATTAATGAACCACCACCACGATATTGAAATGTTGTATCATCAATAACATCAATAACAGGTGTTACAACTGTTGTGTAATTTTGTGATATTGGATCAAGTAATGGTTCAAGCCAACCTTCTGTAACTTCAATATGTGAATCGAGAAAAACAATAGCATCACCTTTAACAACAGCAGCACCTGCTAAACGTGAACGTATTAAACCTTCACGTTTTTGTTGTCGAACTATTGAAACTATTTTAAGATATTTTATATAATCATCCAATGGTTTTTTTAAATGTTCTATTGAGAAAAAAAACAAACACAATAAATTTTTTTTTCTTTTTTAAAATACACAAATAAAAAAGAAAATTTTTCTTACCCACATCAGAAAAATCATCAACAAGAATAATTTCTTTTAATAAATCTATAGGACTACGATCAATAATCGAATGTATAGATCTTAATAATACGGACCATGCTTCATTATGAAAACACATAACAATACTTGCCGTTATTCGTGGTGCTTTATATTCAATTTTTCGACAACCTGAATCACGTACATCAGGTAAACTACGATGTATTGATATTAAATCACTAACATATGCATTAAAAGCATTCTTTTCAAAACCAGCCTCATATTTTTGAAGATCAGTAGGTAATAATCTAGTTTTATTAATTTCAACTGCTTTACCCATTTCACCTGGAGCATTTAAATCAACATTTGGTGCTATTAATTGTTGTGGTTCATCATGTATAACATGAATTTCTTCTTGTTTTGATTCTTTTTTAACTATTTTTTTAATAAGATTAATAGCATCACCTGGATTAACATTAATTTTTACATGTTTACTAATATTTTCAATTTTAGATGATTGTATATTAATAATTGAAGTTTCTCGTAAATCATTTGATATTAAATATATAAGAGCAATTAAAAACCAAACAGTAGGTACACAAAGAGTAAGATGAAATATGTAACGACGAATTAAAATACGCATGATTTATATATATCTTATTTGTTAACATTATTCGCCATAGTCATTTTTATTGAAATCTAACACAAAATCGATATCTGCAAAAAAAATGTTTTCGAATTATTTTATTCTAGTATATAAAAAAAACAAACAAATTCAACGTGGTTTGAGATACAGACATGACCGTACACTTGTTTGCACGTTATGGATCAATGAGAATACTTAGATAACTGATATAGTTATGCATATTGTTCTTTACCTTCATTCGCATTAAAGTAAGGTAGCTATAATGTACCTTTTTTTCATGTCTTCACCTCGTTTCAATCTGTCTATCAATCGAATACACGATTACACAAAATATAATGAAAATAAGATGAAAAATAGTCTCGAATATTTATGTCGATTGACATTCTTTCTAATTTGTCTTGAAAAAATGTAGTAATACTAACCTATATATCTTAATTCTTGATTTTGAAATGAATCTTTTACACAAATATCTTTATCTTTTACTTTCCAAGTTATTTGATAAAAAGAACAATTTACGTATCAATATCGATTAATCAATAAAATGAGAGATTCATTGAATATATTAATAAAATAAAAATAACAACAAAAAAAAAAAAAAAACGTTTTTTTCTTATGAAATATCTTGACGTTTCGGTGGTCGTACTACTGAATTTCTTATAATACAATCTTTCATCCAATTAATTGATTCATTAATACCATCACCTGATAACGCTGAACAAGCTAAAACCATACAATCTCGTACACCAATTTTCGATGTTGAACGATTAAATATACGTTTTATTTCCGGTACATTCATACATTGTTCAATATCTTGTTTATTGCATGAAACTAATAATGGTACATTTGTTAATTGTTCTGATTGAATCATTTTATCAAATGTTAACCATGATTCTTCTAAACGTTGTCGATCAGCACTATCAATTATATAAATAATACCATGACAATCAGCATAATATTTATCCCATAATGATTGTAATTCTTCTTGTCCACCTAAATCCCAAAAATTTAGACGAATATTTCCAATATCAATTGTACCAATATTACAACCAACAGTTGTAGTTATTTTTGATGGATTCATCATTTTATAATTGGGACAATATTTAGTTTTTGTTTGTTCAAGATATGTTGTCTTTCCGGCATTATCAAGACCAACAATAAGAATATAATAATCATCTTTTTGTGTTAAATATTGATAAAGTCCTGTTAATAATGTCCACATAATCAAGACCTCTTTCACTCTTTTCTTTTCGTTGATTCGTATCAGGTGTACGTGTTCCTTTCGAGTCAATAAATAACATAACTTAATAAATATTATATCAAACAAATCAGATTGAATAATTATAGATGTCACTTGAATATGATTTAATGCATTCCAACAGGATTTAATACATACAAATATGTACTGGACAATTAAAGCTAATTATTTGATGAATAAAATTTGTAAAGTTAGTAAAAATAGATTTTTATTATTTAATAGTCTTTTTCAATTGACCATTTTCATCAGATTCTTTATTTTCCATAGCATATTAAATCAAAGAAAAAGAAGAATATTTATATTCTTTTGAGATCTTCAAAAAAAAACATTTTAATGTTTATATATTATGAAAATTTTACAAAAAAACCAAAAAATTGATTATTGTTCCATGCTAACACTAACAAGCATTTCTCTTCCATGTCCAAGTCTAACAAATTGTTTAAATTGTTCATAATTTAAACTTGTATCACCCGATGAATTTACACGTTCAATAAAATTGGATATTTTTTCTTCTGTTGTTGATCTTCCAATAATACTTATTAATCGATAAAATTCACGTAATTTAATAAGACCATTTTGATTTTGATCAAATATTTTAAATGCTCGACGAAGTTCATGTTCAGGACAACAATGTCCAGCAATCAATGGTCGTATTATATCAATATATTCTTCAAATGTTGGCATTTTATTTGCATTATGATGAAATCGTCGTATAATTGTTTTTGTATAATGATCTCGTGTTAACCATAAACTATAATTTCGTTCAATAAATGCTTCTGATTCAAAATCATCAATAAATTCAAATTCAATTTGATCTAAATGACCATCTCGTTTATATACATGTTCTCGAATAAAAACACGTCGTTTATTATTGTTATTATCAGTCATATTCGAATAAAAAATGATCGTATTCTTCTTTTTTTTTTTTCTTCATCAATATATTTTTTTATATCTATCCAACTGTGAATAAAATTAAAAAATTCATGTGAATATTTACAATCTTTTTTTCTTTTTTTTTTCAGTTTATTGATTGTCTGGTAGTTAGAATACAAAAAATAATATTATATTCTTCACATTTCTTTGGTTGGCAAGAAAGAAAAAATTAATTATTTCTTTTTATAAAAAGAAAAAAAACAAAATTATTTTTTTTCTTATAGATTTATATGTTATTTTAATATTCAAATTGTATTAGAACTATTTGACTTTTACTTTGACATAGATCATATAGTTTAACAATGACGTGTGAGTATACATAAAAAGTAGAAATTAATTTTATTTATTAAATTTTTTTTTAGTTTATGGTTCTACTTTTTCAAATGAAACATCATGGAATACACCGCAAGTACGTCCTGCTCGTCATATAGCTTGTCCACAACGTTTGAAATATCTTCATGGTATTTAATAAGTAATTCTTTATTTTTTGTAATTTAGTCTTTTGTTTAATAGATTTTAAAGATGGATATATTCCTTATGTTGAAGATTCAGTTTATGTTAATCGATCATCATTTAGAAATGCATTACAAAAGACAAATCATTTCGGTTTATGTAAGTTACGGAAGTATATAAGAAATAGATATGAATATATACATGAAGTTATCTATTTTATCTAAATTTAGTTTAATTGAAATTGTAGTTAATATTATTAACATGAAAAGAAAATAAAGCCTTATTTATATATGAATTTCATTCATTCTGATATAAACCGTCTTAAAGGTTTTATTCAAATGTTTTCAGAGAATTGCTTTTCTCTGTTATATTAAAAAAGTGATTTTTCTATCAGAATACTACAAAAACTTGATACAATTTTGTAGCTTTTTTTCTAATGGTTCTAGCGCACTCTTGAAAATCGATAAATTCATATCGTAACTATGGAAGGCATGCTATTTTCCCTGAAGTTTGATGTAAAACCTGTTCAAAAATCTTTCTATATATGGTTCGATTCTTCTTCATCTGCTCTTTCCAATGATGAAAACCGTAGATCTCTATCTTAACCATATCAAAAGTTAATCTAAAGCTGCGCACTGTCACTTATCTCTGAAATGAGCATAAGCACATACATTGAATATCTTTATATAGATAATACGACAGATGCTTGGCGACAAGAATTAATGGGATTAGCTCAACAAGTTCAATCGTCTTTATTACCTATTGATGAACTACGACGATCTCGGTTATCTCATCGTCGTCCTAGAAGAAGTAGTAGTTCTATATCAACTTATCGTATGGAAGATAATGATGAACAAAATATATCTAAACGATTATTAAATCGACGTGCAAGTGCACGTAGTCAACGTTCATATATAATAAAACCTAACATATCTATTGATAAAGATGAACAAGAATTATCGACCAACAATGAAAATCAAGATCCTGGTATTTGGGTAATTTCATAAATAATTTATTTTTCTCTGTTTTATAATTTAATTTTAAAGTTACTTCCAATGCTTTGTCATACTTTACAAGTTAATAATATTCATGATGCACAAGACTGGCTTATTAATGCTAATCCAACTGGTTTGTATAAGATTTAATATGCTTCTTTCTCATATATATGTTCGATATTTATATAGAAAAACGTTTAGCAATGGAACTAATCAGCCGAACAATGCAAGATATGCAAAATAATGAAAATGAATTTATATCTGATATACCAATGTGTAATCAATCATCAATATCAGCAAATAAAAACAAGTAAAATCTAAGAAAAACATTGGTAATTTTTTTTATTATCCTATTCATTTTAATAAAGTCTGTATTGGCCATATAAATTTTGGCAATATCAACAACAATCAAAAATAAATATTGATAATAATGACACATGTGAACGAGCAACATCACCAGTTCGAATTCTTACGCCAGCTAAACGATTATTAACACCTATAGATTCTATTCGATCAATTCGAAGTTCACAAACAAGATGTTCATCATCAAGATTATCAACACCAATGACTGCCAATAATAATCGCCCATCTCGTCCGAATTATCATATAACTACTAGTAGAAGCATTTCAGCAGATACTAACTATAAACCTATGTCAGCAAACATACGTGGTAAAACTTCACTTATTTGAAATAAATAGACCACATATTTACTATTCTATTCAAACGTAGGCAGAAATACATTATATAATAATACATTTTTGAAAATAAAAACAAAATTACTTAAATTTATTTATAAATATTCAATCTTATGTTTTTTTTTTTTATTTTTGAATTACATATACAAAAGAATAATATTTTAATACAATACTAATCTGACTTATAATCGATTAGATATGTATTTTTTTTATGTTGATTCCTAAAATGAATACATATGTTCAATATGAATTTATTCTTTTTATTTTTCCTACATCATTTACCGGTTCTATTGATTGACTTGCATCAGCTTTGATTTTTTCAAGAATTTCTGATTGAATACTTATATTATTTTCACATTTCCATGGACCATTAATTGTACCTAAAATAAAACTAATAAAAATTCAAGTTTTTTTTATAATTGAACCTTTCCACATTCGAATTCTTCCATCATCACCACAACTATAAAGTACTGAACCAAATACATTCCAACAAACTTTCCATACCTATATAAACAAAAAAAATAAATTAATTTTTATATAAATTAAATTAATTTATATCTTTACTGTTGAACCATGATCATCTAATGTAATTATTCTTGTTACATCATATGTTTGTGCTTTATTTTCACTGTTATTATTTAATTCTCCTCTATATGAAAATGAAAAATAATTTTTTAAAATTGAATAAAAATTTTTCGGATCTTTTTTACTTTGCTGGTTTTATTGTAAATAAATCAATATTATTTGAAGCTACAGCAATCAAATGATACGATTGACCATAATTTGGTGCAAATTGTATATCTTTTATTGCATTTTGTAATAGCATATTTACACTAGCTAAATCAACTTTAACTGCTTTTCTTTAAACAAAAAAATAAAAGATAAATTTAAATTTATAAATAAATTTTTAATTTAAATTTAACCTATCAGGTGCATATTCCCATAATTGAAATTTAGCACCCGTACCTGTATTACAATCATCACTTCCCACAGCAATTAATGGAGCTAAATGATGTCTAAATTAATTTTAATAATAAGTTTGTTTTGAAAAAAAAAAGATAACTTTTTACCTTGCTGTACTCCATGAAATACAACTTAAATTTGACATTTTTGTTTGTATTTCTTCTTTATTAACTACATTTGGACCTTGAAAATCATAAATACGTATTCGACCATCAAAAAACGCAGTTCCCTAAAAACAGATATAATATTACACTATAAAATTACAAATATATAATTAAAACTAACGAGTACAAGACCAAGATGTTTTGGAGCAAATTGTATAGCTACTGTATTATAAGCTGATGAATGTGTACTAATATCTGAACCTGATGTTCGTGGTTCAGCAGAACCAAATAGAAATGATTCATAAAATTGTTCTAATATAAAAATATGAAAGAAAATACTAAAAAAGGTTTCTAATGAATATATACCTTTGTGTACCCATTTAGTAGCATAATTAGTTGTATCATTAGGACCTGCCGGAGTCTATATTAGTAAAAAAAAACAATTTTATTAAATGAAACTAAATTGAAAAACAAAAAAATATTTTACTTCATTCCAAACATTAACAAAACGATCATAGGCTACAGTTGCAAGAATACCGCCAAATTCTGGATGAGCCCATGTTACTCTAAATCTTGAAAAATTCAATATCATGAGAAATATTAATTAAAAATTTACCGTATCATAGGTCCTGGTTGTAAAGGAAGCTTTAAAAAAATAAATTAATTAAAATTAAAAATAAATTTCTATTGAAAGATTTATACCGCGAAAGAACCGGATAATCGCCATGTATCATCATCATGTAGATCATATATCTAATATAATTGATAACTAAAAAATTTCTTTATATAAAAAACAAAAACGAACTAACTCGAACATATCCATCACTTGAACAATTAGCCATACGTGTGCCATAGAAATTAAAGGCTGTATCATGTATAAAATCTTTATGCATAACATGCAAAATTTTTAAATCATCGTTGCTCATTATTGTTTTTTACTATATGAAGAGAAATTCAATATGATAGATAGAAAAAAAACTTTATTTTTTAGAATGATGAGGATAATCAATTCATTTATTCATTGGTTAACTATATTAATCTATTAAATATTTTGTTTTATTATTTTCTTTGATAACTCGAGTCATCTATCGAATACATTTATTCGTTTATTAAATTGATTTATGTTTAATTCGCCTACGAATAGTAGTTGATTGTCGAATTTCGGTATCACCATATTGTTCTTTATCTGAAATATTTGATATTTAAGATTTATGAAAGTACTTAGGACATACCAAAAGTATTGCGAGTGATACTTTAGAATCTGAGATGAGAAAAGAATGATTTATTTTTCTATGCTATTTAATCGTATTTCAGCTAATATTATAATAATAAGTATTCGATAAGATCTGTTCCATTTGCATGCGTGTTTATTATATGAATACTGTTGAGAATTTTTTTGAATAACTTTCGATAAAAGCAAGATAGAGAGTGGCTGTTTTCATCATTGGAAAGAACAGATGAAAATATATTGAATCATATATTCCAGATTTTTTTAAAATATAATTTCTGATTCTATTTTCTAACTGTTGGACAAATGATTTCTTATGAAAACACGAAAGAGAAAAATGAAATCATTTTTTTTATAGAAATTCCTAAAAGTCGATTGAGAGACATGATTTAAATATATATTTTCCAGAATAATTTAAAATAAACATGTAAGCCCTCCACGGTTACAAGATCTTCGAGTATTGATTTATTTTATCGAAAATTTAATGTTATTATATTAGATGAAGCACAATCAAATAGGATAGAAAAATAAAGCATTCTTTTCTCTATCAGACTATTTAGAATCACTACCTTTAGTACGCCATAAGTATATTATTCTTACATTTTTTAATTTTTTCAGCTAATTGACGTAATGCTAATAAACTTTTTTCTCTATTTCGAGGTAATTGAGATTTATTCAAATCAGATATCATTTGTTGTTGATGATCGTTTAAAGAATGAGAAATAATACGATGAGATTTTTTTTTATGTTTATTTTTGTTCGATTGACGAGATTTTAATTTTTTTGTTTTTAGTTTTTGTTTTTTGATTTTTTTAATATTTTGATTTCTAGAATTTCTTTTGATGTTTGTATTCTTTCGTTTAATTTTATTAACAAATTTTTGTTGAGGAGAATTATTATTAATAATAAAATCTTTCATAAGAGAAAACATAACATTAAGAAATACAAATACATATATAAAATCTCTTTCGCGCTCTTTATTTAACCAAATCTCAAATAGTTTTAATATGCAGTAATTATAATTGTATTGATAGAAAGAATTTTTTTATTATATGTCATTCATAATTCAAGTTATATACTTTGTAAAAACTGACTGCTAAAACGATTGAGTTACTTCGATATAATCGAATAAACCTTTCTCGTTTAGGAAAAATCTATGACATTTTACTCTTCGAAAGATTAAAAATTACCAACTTCTCGTAAAAGAAAGTTTCTAGAGAAAAAAACAGAACCCTAGAAAAATTTGAGAGAGGGGAAATTTCACACTTTTTCCCTCCATAATTGTATGCACTGTAAATATATATTATCTAAATTATTCAAATGCATCACTAATCTTGCATGATTAGGTTAACATGTTTGACCTGGTACTTTTTAATAGTTCTTCTTAAATCATCTTTTTTTTTATTTATAATACTATTTGAGGCTTGTATCATAATTACATGGATCTTCATATTCATTGTGGTACAAATTAATCGATTCATCTATATTAGTTTGTGCTGATTTTATACAAAGGAGAATGTAAATGCCTATCTGAAAAATAAGAAAAAAAATTGACTTTCCAACTTGAAAATTTTGTTTCAATAATTTGATCTAATTCAGCTGGAGTAACAAGTACATCGAGCAATATAGCAATGTATCTAATCTATTTATTTAAAAAAATGCTAATATTGGTTTATATTTCGAAGCACATACAATGATAACTACTTAGCCACATAATCACATATTAGATCAGCATCTCAGCGCATGTAAACATGTTTATTGTCAGAATTTTTATTCTTCATCATTTTTACAGTTTAGTCTCTAGTTGATCAAAGGTCAATATTAACAAAATGTCTTAATTTTGTAATTGTCTCAACAAAAAATATCACAACTTATCAGTAACTTTTCGTTTCACTTCAATTGTCAGAAGACATATTGAATTGAAAAGAGTCACATTATGATTAGTCTCTTAGTGTCTAGCACGTACTACTACTTACTAGTTATCAATTGACGATGATTATAGTCCATTTTCTTCTTACTACTGAATGACTGGTGATTGTTTTACTTATTCTTTACTAGTGGTACATGATCAGATATATTTAAATCACGTAACTATATATACTGAATAATTGATCTGACTACTCTAGTATGCAGTAAGTGTTATAAACGTTTGTTATTAGTAGCAGATCACTGGTAATTAAAACTGATATTTGGTATCAATGAAAGGTAAGAAACTAGATTCATTATTTACTGTTAGTGCATAGAAATTTTTAAATGAAGAATGTGTTTTCTACAACTAATAAATTTAGATCAAAGGAACGAGAAGAATTATGAGCTAAGAAAGAATATTTCAACAGGGGAAAACAAACCTTTTCTTTTTAGAGTGCCTCACTACATTGTCACAAAGTAATATACTAAATAAAGCTAGCCTTGCAACACATATTATGTTCAATGTTACTAATAAGTCTATTGTCATCAAACAGTGTTATAATGTCTTGTTTAATGAGCAGTATAATATCATTTTGCTACATACTGATTTCTTTTACTGCTTGTCTAAGACGATGAATTCTCATTTAATTGTATTTCATGAATTATTGTTAAGAATGAATAAGTATATTTTAATGTTAAAGATTAAATAGAAAAAGAAAATTATCATTAATATTACGATATGTTATTATAGCTTGTTCACTACAGTTAACAGGTGAACATTTCATGATACATTTTCACTATAGAGAAAAATATATAGTAATAATCAGGAAAAAGTGTTGCTCCTCCAGTTTAAGGAGTTGAGTTAGAAAATTCGATAATTAACAGACTTTACAATACATCCTTCTTCCTTCTAGTCATATTTAATCTTAAAATTTTTGAATATATTGAACTTGATTGAAATAGCGTTAAACTTATTGAAGAAACGTCAAAATTACTTTGAGCAATCCAAAAGTAGTGGTCATTCTATCATATTTTCTCACGAACCGCTTGAAAAAATTTTCTTTTTTCTTGAACAGATAAAGCGTGTTTTGCCCTGTCTTTCTTTACTAGTTGATCAATATTCACTTAATATAATTTATAATAAAATTTTGATAAAAACTCTTTTCTATTGCATTTGGACCATAATAGGTGTGACATAAGAAAATGGCACATTTTTGCATCTCATTTTATTATCTTTTAATAGGTTATATTAAAAAAACAAAATATACCATAAGATGTAACATGAAAAGTTCTACAATTTATAAGGAACTGCTTCTTTATAGTTGTACTATTTATTGTCAAAATGACCAAAACTCTAAGCGATCAAATTTTGACATTACGAAAACTGAATTGCTTTTTAGTAAAAGACAAATTCATTTGTTTTAATACAACCTATTAAGTGATAATAAAATGAAATATACAACTGTTCCATCCATTATGATCCATATACTAATAGCTAGTTTTCAACAGAAAACAGTTTTTATCGAAATTTTATTATAAATTATATTGATTGAATAGTGATCAATTAGTATAGAAAGAAACAGCAAAACACACTCTATCTGTTCATAAAAAAAGAAATTTTTTTCAAGCGGTCTATACGAAAATATTGACAGAATGACCACTATTTTTGGATTGCCCTAAATAATTACAATTAGCAACTATTTCAATTCCGGCTCCAGTTCGCTAAATATTAGAAAACTGGTTAGATAAATCGTGATTTGTCAGTTTTTTTCACTAATTCCTGATTAAATCATAGCATCTATGAATCTATTGAATCTCGTTCGTAGTTAGTCATTTCGAATAGAAAGCTTGAATGTATAAAGAATTAAATTAACATTGAATTGACATCCGTTTATTTATTGTTTGAAACGAATGGGAAATTTTTCGCTTTTTCTATTCAGTTTGTTTACTTTTACACTAACAAGGGAGCAATCTCAAGTGCCCATTCACTTTTGATTCAGAATTTTGCGCATCTTGTAGACCCTAGTGACCTATTTTCAAAAATGTATACTACATATACTATTTATAAAAAAGGGACTGTACCTTGATAGTTTCATATCTTGAAGAAATTTTGTCTAAAATTTCTGAAATTTTTTATAGAAGCTAGGCTAGCTGAAGCCTTTGTATTGGCAAAGTTTTAGATCAAAATTCAAAAATATAGCTTTGTTGCAAAAGTTGGATGATATAGAGAAAACTCACTAAAAATTCTATATCTCGCCAGGAACACAAACTCTTTTTGTGGCTGACATAGCTCACTACGGTCTACAAGATGCGTAGGATCCTGAATCAAAAGCGAATGGGCATTTGAGGATGTTCTCTTGTAAGATTAAGTTTACATTTCATTGATTACGTATTTCATTTATTTTCATTTGTCTTTTTCTTTTTTTTTTAATAGTAGAATGGAAAGATAAGAAGATTATACCAAATATTTAGGCCTATTTATTTTAATATTCCATCTCCATATTAGAAAAAAGAAAAAAGATAAATATGCAAATATTAGAAAACTAAAACTCACTCTTAATATAAAGATGATAGATAATATAATGAGAAAAGAGAAGTGTCATTTTGTCGTTCATTAGTCACTAAAAACGCCTTATAATAATTTATATATTGAGATGTTTAAAAGTCGTCTTGGTTATCTTCTCGTTTGTTTGGATGCGCAGATATTTGATAAAATGTTAAACGATCAAGTTATAAATAGTCACAACATGAAAAAAGTAAAGAAAGAGTGAAGTGGATATTTTCAAAAATTTGAAAAAGATGTGATGTACAGTAACGGTACATCAGCGCACTCAATATTGCATGAATATCGTGTTAATTTTTACTTGTAATTAGAAATACGCAAAAATATCGTTGCTTTCGGTGACAGAGATTTTAATTACATTTGGAGGTTTAACTTTTCTATAAGTTCTTTTGAAGGTTATTTATTATCAGTAACGATAATAGAAATGGCTATTTCATAGATGAAATTGTGTCATGAAATAAAATATTCAAATCAAATCGATAAAAGAAATAATCTAATTTGTCTGAAATTGAAAGAAAAAAAAAGCCTACAAACGAGCACCTATTTTTGATGAAATAAAATTCTAATAGTTTATTAAAGATGGAAGAATCTTACAATTTACATCACAGAAAGATATACTTCATATTTCTTCAGAATCAAAGAAGATTCATGAGAAACTGTCTTCAAATTTGCAGAGTATCAGGAAATATTTTCCTCCAATCGCATTGTGTTGGATTATAGAATATCATTTTGATTCCTATATTTGCTAGGGGATTACTGAATTTGTACAAAATGAAATCATTTTCAATAAAATATCTATCTCTTCTCAAAGTTACATTTAATATAAAATGCGTTCTTGTTTATACATTATTATTAGAAAAAAAAATCTTTATATAATTGTGATTGAGAGAGTCTTGAAATGTATATTTCTGTTTTGCTTGGTTGATTTTCATTGAAAGAAGAATTTTAATGATGTTATATAATAGCTTAAAATATATATAATTAATTTACTACCGAAATATTTTTAAATTTGTTGTTATTATTCCATAACCTCAAATGTACTCGATTATTAAACATAATGTTTCAGTTTTTATTATGTTAAGATGATTTAATTATTTAGGATTAATTGTTGAAGATTAACAACTGAATATTTAAGTTAAATATTTTGATTGATAAGAAAAAAAGATGACGGGCTCTTTAAGAAAATATAAAAAAACATTTAAGGATAAAGTATTAAATTTTCATGAGAAAAGAATTGGATATGGTAATATTTTCTAAACTATTTGAATCAGTCAAATGCATGTTAATTACTTGATCAAGTACTCGTAAGATTAATTCAACATTAATAATAATTTGATAGAAAAAGAAAAGAATTTGACGTCATTTCAAATGATATAAACCTTCTACAACTATATAATAAAGAGAAAAAAACTGATCATTTCAATGTGTTTTATATTATTAAGTTAAATTTTTTAATAATTTCCTTGTATTCATCTCAAACATATATTCTCAATATATATTACTAATATTATCTTTTCTTGTTACTAGATATTCAGGTTAAAAAGTAGATTACCTTACGGTCTACTCAAATAAAAAAAATTTTAAATTAATTACAAATCTTTATTATTATTATTTTTTTGTTTCATTTCTTATAAAATCTCTAGATATTCAACATGTCTACATCAACTTTAGACGCTATTCGTCGACAATTAGGTTATTATGGTATATCAATATTGCTTATTACTGGAAATATTGGTAATATATCCATAATAGTCATGTTAGGACGTTCATTCAAACGACATCCTAATTCATGTTCACTTTATTTACTTCTTGCATCAATTGCAAATTGGTTTGTTATTGATACAGCACTGATTTCTACACTATATGGTATAGATCATATAGAACCAACTCATTCATCGAATATTATTTGTAAATTACGATGGTATGGAGGTCATGTATTATTTATGCTTTCACGATGTTGTAGTAAGTTTGTTTGTTTGTTTTTTAATATTCTTAAATTATTTTTAAAATTTATTATTAAAGTGATTGCTGCGTGTATCGATCGATGGGCACTCTGTTCTCAAAATGTTAAAATTCGATCAATAACTCAATTAAATATAGCTAGTCGTATTATTATTTTAATTATGTTAATATCCACAATATTGCCCATTCCATTATTCATTTATTTTGGCAATAATTCCGGTCGATGTATACTTTCTCCAACTTATACAATGCCCTATACGGTCTTTGCATTTATTGCTATTGGTATTCTACCATTAGTATTAATGATTATATTCAGTTTATTAGCTCGACATAATTTACATTTAATACGATCACGTGTTATGCCAACAGATAATCCAATTCAAAATATTCGTATACATAAACGTGATCATGATTTAATGAAAATGTTAGCTGGTGAAGTGATTATTTATTGTATAACAACAATGCCATATCCAGTAAGATTAATGTATGAATTGTTAACAGCATCTATAACACCAGATAAAAGTGGAATGCGATTAGCAATTGAATCACTTATCTTTTTTATTATTCATCCTTTACTTTCATTTACTTATTGTTGTACTCAATTTTATGGTAAGATATATAATAGATAAACCTGATTATGAAAAATAAGAAGTGTTATTTTTGTCATTTTTTTTTAGTATGTGCTGTTGTTTCTGGTAAATTTCGACAAGAATTTATACAATTATTTCGTCGAAGAATAAACCGGCAAAATACAATAAAAAGTATTGGACATACAATAGAACATCAGAGTATTTTTAACAAATAAAAAATCTAACTTTTTGTTTTTATATTAATAAAAAAACATCTAACATTAATATAATGATTTCTTTTTCAGAAAATTTATATTAATAATTCTAATTATAGAATAAATATTATTGACAGGCGCCAATAGCTGACATAAATCTACAATGTTTTAATAATTAGATATTTTAATTAAAAAAAATTTTATTAGAAACGGGAAGATCTCAACCATATTTATAGTATAAATTATATTTTTTAAGTCAATAAAACTATTTTATTATATTTCTATTTAATAAAGTTATAAAATTCAATATAAATCTTCACTTTCGTATAACTAAATGAAGACGTTCTTCCATATATTGTATTTTTTTTTCTTTAGATGCATTAAATTCTTCTGTTATATCAGATATTTCGATAAGTTCAACAGAACATGTTGATCCTAGAAATATAAATGTAAACAAATTTTGTATGATAATATATAAATTACCAAATAGATGATTTACATCATCATCAGAAAGACGATGAGGAGGACCTACAATATAAATTAATTAATGAAAATAAATTAAATTATATGACTAACCAGTTAGTTCATTAACATCATAATTATTAGCTACAATATAGTATCGTGTATGGTTAGGTGTCATTAATCGTAAAATAGTATCTCGATATCTGTCAAAGTAAATATTTCATTTTAAAAAAAATCTTAGTTTATACAGACTGTTCTCGATCTGCAATACTAATGGCTACTAAACTTCCACGATCCCAAATCCAATCAATAATTGGTAATGGTCTATCAATCGAAAAAAAAATATCTAATTAATTATAAAAATAAATAAAAATAATTATTTACTGATTAAATGTTAAAAAATCAGTACAATATATTGTTATAGGATGATCAATACCCTGTATAAATAAATGAAAATGATTAAAAGATAATATTTATATTTACTTTATAAATTTGACCATCTTTATTATTTTCAACATTATATTTTATATTATTTTCTTGAAAAAATGCTTCAATACCAAGTGGAGCACAATCCATACCAATAACTTGATGCTTAGCATCTAATACTGCTTTCATATCTATTGTTTTACCACATAATGGAAATAGTACACATTGTTGTTGATCTGTTGACATAAGTTTTGAGAGTACATATTTTCGAAAACGTCTTTCGTTTGAAAATAAATAGATTATATTAAAATAAATTAAAAATAATTGAAATTTACTCATTGACATTCAATCGATGAAAACCAATTTTATTCAAAACCCATTGTTCATTCCAAAACTTTGTATCATTATCTCTTGATGGTTGTTGTTGTTGTTGTTGTTCATCAACAGATGCACTCATTGTTGTTTAATCTGTAAAATCTATAAATTATATTCTATTTATTTAACACATATTCTTTAAAAGAAGTGTCTTATGACTGTATCTAATACTATTCTCTTCACAAAAGATTTTGTATATGTCATGCTTTTTATTTTTTGTAATCTTTTTCTCATTCTACGTTATCTTCGATGAAATTTTTATTTGAATACCACAACGAAAGACTATACAGTATGATT
This sequence comes from Macrotrachela quadricornifera, assembly GCA_022393335.1. Taxonomy (NCBI): domain Eukaryota; kingdom Metazoa; phylum Rotifera; class Eurotatoria; order Philodinida; family Philodinidae; genus Macrotrachela; species Macrotrachela quadricornifera. The sequence goes on from JAJEKB010020787.1 coordinate 61,241, forward strand.
CATTTAATAATACTAATTCTTTCAATTTATCAGAGTAAATGTGCTTGTATAAACTTTAATGTTGTTTACATTCTTTGAAATTACAATAAGACTATGTAACTAATACGATGATGGTTAATATAGTCATATATCTCAAACTGGATAAAGACTGTTGAGTGACCGTTTGACATAAGTTATGTATTCTGTTATGAAGCGAAAATATGATACTACGACATTGTTGGTGTATTCTCGAAAAAAAGACACGCACAACTGAATCAGGCGTAAAACAAAAGAATAGAATATGTGAAGGCAACTAAAAGAACGACGGGAAAGAATGTGTGGAGGAATAAAGAAACCATAAAATAAAACGAGGGGCTATGTATATGCGTTACGTTTATACGTGTAAAAAAAAGAGATTGCGTAGCAATTGGACAAACCATGTAAATCTACACTGCCATCTATCAATTCAAGGAAAGTGAGAATAACGTGTTACAACAATTCGTACTTCTCTTTCTTTCAATCCATTGTGCGCAGTAGAATATATCCCAAATCAGGCGTTTTAATATTCTGAAATTCGGACATTTTTGACAGTGTGTACTTCATTTTAATATAGTGTTTTAATGCATGTGAACCAAGATTAGCTTATCATATCTTTGTGTACACGCATCAAAACTGAATAGTTCATATATTTTTATTACAAATGAGATTAATGAGAATAACCATAATATATGTAGGGGATCAACAAAAGCATGATAATGTGTAGTATTCTCAGACAAAATTTTAGATAACATCGAACTATATAAAAATCAAGAAATGAAGAACATGGAAAAATTATCTATTTTGGCTTCTTATTTTTTAAATTTAATGTGCGATAGAATCTGACCGATGGAGGTTCATTATTAACTCTTTGTTTCTAGTTATGCATTTAAATTACATAACATTAATTGAATTTCTTTACATAATTCTATAGTATAGAGATCAAATACCATCTGTATACATACCTCTCTAATACAAAAAATCCTTTAAATATAAAATACGATAAAAACAACAAGCTTCAGTCTTAACAAAAAAAAACATAAAAAACTATAAAGCTTTTTTGTTGATCATTTTGATAAGACAAAATTTTGGATTTTCTTGATAAATAATGGTGTTATAGTCAAACTATTAAATATTGTGAAATACAAGATGTCTGAACATATTTACAAATTAATTTACTGTACGAATATTTCTAAACAGATAAACTCTTGGATTTTTTGTATCGAAAGGTGTATCATGAAAAACTGTATTAAAACTGTAAGAATAAACCTTTATTGGCTTGTTCTGATGATTTCTTCCATATTTCCAATGAATTAATACTTAGATTGCAACTGGGCACGGTTCGTATTTTTTGAAAAATGAACCGAATCATGTCCATCTCCGTTGGAGTGTACAAAAAGTTCGGATCATAGTGTTATTTAGCCATATACTAAGTGTTAAGAAATTTTCTTTCTATATAATCTGACAAAGCAAAGCAAGCTCTATTTTTCTATCCTATTCTATCACACATTGTATTAGCCATTCGATGGCTTATCATACTTTAACAAGGTAAACGTACTGGATTGTATAGGAAAAATCGCGATAAAGAATAATGATAAAACAAGAAAATTTCCATTATACATTGTTGAAAATTACTAAATGCACTATGTTTGGATTTTACTAATACTTCGAAATACTGATAATTTTCTGTTTCAACAAAGAAATCCTACTCTATAGACTATCTCCGCTCATTTCTGATTAATTTAAAATAGATACACTTCCTCAATTTTGAGAAAATATTTGAGATGGTATATATATCATCCCCATCAACAAAGGGTTAGATCATAAAGAATGAGAAAATTAAATGGCTATAATTTGCATTTTAATTTTAAATTGCATAATATACTTAGATCTAATCAAAAGTTTGTGGAACATTAAATAAAAATATAAAGATAAGGAAATATTTTTAATTTTATTTGATCAAATGTTGAGGATAATTGTCTTTATTATTTACATCAAATTCAATCCTTTTTAACAATTTGTTAAAAATTTTTTTGAAGTCTTTTTGAAAAGAATTTTAGATGCCTTGGGTCCTGTATGAGCTAATCATGTTTCATTTATTTAATCACTTAAACTGCGTTCAATAGAATTAGTTAGCCAAAAATTAGATAGTATTAAGCCTAGTCAATATGGTAAGTATGACATTGTACTGATGCCTCCTTTTTTCATCTAATTAATAACATTGTATCAGTAAGAAAAGGCCTCGAACAATTTCCAATATAATATTGGGGAGTTACAGCCTTACCTTTGCCTACACTCAGGATTATTTGATTTAAAGAATATCCTAAACAAACTCTTGATTAAAATTTGTCTCCATGAACCACAGTGTCAGATAATTCATCGTTAATCTTTCAGCTCACATCAAATGACTTATGAGTAACCTATCTAAAATACCACCCTCCAAGCTTTTGGTACATTGCAAGTATTATACTGTAGATATACTATTTAATTGTATGAAAAGAACGTATTTCACTAAGAAACGATGTTTTAAAGTATCTTTTTATTACAATAGCGAGCAATTAAATTTATCTGACAAGTATATTATAAATGATTCTATCGAATATTGTTTCTTATTTTTGTATTCATTTCTATCAATTATATCTATGTAACAATCTCCATTGTTTTTCTGTTATTCGTTCCTTCCTAAAATTGAAACAAAATTTATGATCAATACAAATGAGATTTTTTCGTATGAAAGTACACGACACAAAGAAAAGAGTGATTAACCCATCTAAAAACTACACTATAATATTATTTCTTGTTGTTTCACTTTGGTAAATATGATATTGTAATTTATTATAAGTGTTGCTAAACTTCTCTAGAATGTCTTTGTATTATGTCAATCGTATTTATTGGGAACAATAGATTCAGTAAGAAAAAATGTACCGTTAGTTCAATAACAGTATCATGTGGTAGTATTAGTCGACGTGGTGATGTCATTACACAATATTACAATGATTGTAAAGTAAATCGTAGTTGGACAAGAGAAGCTTCTATTATAAATTTTGTACAAACATTTGCAATAAATATGAACAATTGGTGTCAATAATAATACTTCGTCTAGCTGCAATGTCAGCACTGCTTTCACATGTAACAACCAATAACCATGACGTATTGATAGTCTAGAGATGTTTATATTTTTAACATAAGTTAATTATTCTCAATTAAAATTAAAATGAATAAGATTGGTGTTACACTAGTTATTCATTCATATTGTACATTAGGTTGGGATATTGACGAAGAAAAGCATTGTGTAAGTAACAAATACTAGTAGAATTTCAGATAATAATAATTATTTCAATCTACAGGTGTGTGATAGTAGTATGAGGTATTTCAATAAATATTTACATCAATATATTGTGTCTTGTATATAGGATAAACAATATGATAGTGTCAGACAATGATCACGTTGTGCTTATCTACCATCTGTTATTTAGAATGATTGTTATTGGCAATTTGATTGGATTAAGAATTGTGACAATCTGTTAATAATTTTAGAACAAGTGCCATATTTGACTGTTCCTACAGAAAATATATGATATAATTAAGTCTAGACAATAAAACAATATTTGAAAAAAAATTTCAAATATTCATAAATAGGTCAAATGATAATATTTCACGAGACTATCAAATTTCACAAATGCATAAAATTATTCTGATTTGTCTGTAAATTGTGTTTTCAACAAATCATCTTCCTTTTCTTTGTATCTGTATAATTTTCATTACCGTTTATATTCTTTATGAACATATTAAAAAATACATCAATTCTTTGTAAAAATGTAAAATATAGATGTAGATAGTATTGCCAGCAGAGAATAAGATAAGAATAGTTCGAAAGAACACATTCAGAACATAATTAACATTTATTGATAATTTTTTACATTACATGTGAAGACATTATTTTATATTTTTTTACATAAGTTACATAAATTAGTAAAATAACTAATGAATGATTAATTTTTTTTGTCTGCAATTATATATAAATATATATATACATTATATTTTATTCTGTCTGTATTCAAGGACGCTAGACAAATTACATCTCGATTTTTTTCTTCAAGTAACTTTTTCTTTTACATGTTTTTTATTACTTCTCAAAAATAAATGTGCTGTCTGCGTTCTTTCTACCTCAACGTGTAATGTGAGTGATATGTCTGCTTTATTTCGTAGACATATGACGCACCATAGCAGGTCAATAATAAAAAAACAAAAATACTTGCTCTATGGTTTTTATTTATTTTGACCTTACATACTTTTTTTTTTTTTCTTGAGTCATCAGAATTCATCATATTAAAATTAAAGAGAAAAAAAATGTCTAGCAATCTATAAAAGCACGCACTCATTATTCATCTATATTGTTTTAATTTTTTTCGCGGAAAAAAATGTCCTTGATAGTATTCTATATATAAATTACGGATTGTCTAGTCAATTTTACAATCAAAATGGCATTAGCTAATGGTATTCGATTTATCTGGTTAGATGCACATATTGGTCGCGCTGGAGACTATGAAGAATTTAAAAAAAGATTTGAAACTACATTAGAAGAAGCTGCAGCAATGCCACCTGATTCAATCAATGTACTTATTTGTGCCTTAGAGCTGAATGCAGCTCCATTTTTATTTGTTCACAACCCTGAAGATGCAATAAAGCTCATTGAAACTCATCATGATAAACGAATTATTTTCATTTCATCAGGAACTCTTGGTAAAGATATTATTCCACATATTAGTGCCAATTATCATAATGTTGATAGATTCTACATTTTCTGTGGATACATCAAAATGCATCTTGAATGGTGTATAGAATATGGTTCTTGTTTGAAAATGTTTGATTATGAAACTGATTTACTTGTTCGACTTGCACGTGATATATCGAATGATATTATTAAACAAGGAGAATCATATATGGGTATTAATGATGCAAAAAATGCACTTAAATGTTTTGAACATTCAGAAACTTTGAACATTAAAGCTAATGAAATTGATAACTTAAATGATAAATGCTTTATATATCTTAGAAAACTTTATGGTAATGATAATAATGTTGGGTTGATTCAACGAGCAAAAGATATGCTAAATGGAAAGCCCCAACAACAACAAGAACAACAACAACAACAACAACAAACAAGAGGAGAAGAAGAAGAAAATCTATCACAAGAAGAAACATTTAACAATTGACATAAGTAAATATAAGTAGCTCCTTAACCGTTAATTTTATTCAATATATTTAGGGATATCCAAAAGTAGTGTCGGAGGTACCCTATTCTTTTATAGAAGACTTGGGAACGTATTCATTTTGTTATGGAGCAATAGAGAAAACGAAGTTCTATTTTACTATACTATTTGATTGCTATTCAGCTGCTAATCTAATAACAAAACTTCGATAAGAACCATTTTTGTGTAGAATTTAACTAACGCATAAGGCAAATTAATGTGCTTTGTATCTCAATTTTCAATCATTCAATACGTTGTATTAGAAAATAAAATATATCACAATGTACAGAGCGAAAAGCTCTACAATCCATAAAATAGAACTAATTTTAATTATATATTTCTTGTTAAAGAAACCAAAATTTTGTGTTACTAATTCTCACTAATCCGAAAAAATCATGCGAAAAAAACTTCCGTTTTTCTAATTTCATATATAAAATAAATTGTTCTTTATAAATTGTACAACTTTTCACGCTGCATTTTGTAATATATTTTGTTTCCTAATACAACGTACTAAATGATTGAAAATTGAAATGCACAGTGTATTAATTTGCCTCATGCGTTAGTTAAGTTTTACACAAAAATATTTCTTATCGAAATTTTGTTATTAGATTAGCAGTTGAATAGCATAGAAAAATAGAACTTCGTTTTTTCTATCACTCCGTAAAAAAACAAAACTTCCTCAAGCCTTCTTTAAGAGAATAAGGTAGCTCCAACACTACTTTTGGATACCCCTAAATAGTTCTGACGTCGATAACAGTTAAGGGAGTAGTTCTTTTCTTTGTATTATTGTTTTTCTATTCTTCACCTTTATATATTTGTTTTTCTTTTTGTTACGCATTCAGGTGTTTTAAAATTGTAGTATTGTTTTGTTATGATGACAGAACAAAAAAAATCTTTCAAAGGATAAAAAAGGATGCCATGTGAACTGTTTGTTTCTTTTATTAGAATAACTCTAATCATTTCACTTTAACTTTTATGCTTGTTTTTTTTTCACATTTTTAGAAATATAAACATATAAAAATAACGTTCATAGTGAGTCAGATTCAATACGTATTTTGTTGGTGAATTTCATTGATAAAATATATTTCAATGTTTAGTTTATAATCAACATTCATCATTATTCAAATCTCGAACTCTATTTATGAAATTATTCGAATTGATCTTTCTTATCCTATTAGACATATTTCAGTTAAGTTTTTATTATTATACTTTAAATCAGCATTAACTAATGGTATTCGATTTATCTAGTTAGATAAACATTAGTCGCAATGAAGGCAATCAAGAATTCAAAAGAGTGTTTTAAACAACACTGAAAGACGATGGAATAGTTCCACCTTATATAATTAGTGTATTTATTTGGACTTTAGAGTAGAATACAGTTTCATTTTTGTTTGTACCTATACTAGCAGCAACACTTATTAAATCCCATTATGATCAACAAATTATCTTTATTTAATGAGGATCTTTCGGTCAATACGAGACTGCATTTATTAATACTTTTTATCCTTAAGATGATAGATTCTATATCTTGTATGCAAAGATCGAGAATTATTTTGAGTTTAGTTTCGATTACGATGCTTGATTGCAAACAAATGTATTTCTTTTCTTTTTTTTAACACTTTTTATTTACGATGTCATTTCTTCTCCCAGCTTTTCGAATTCCTTCACACATGTGATCATTTATTTCATTGCAACTGTTAAAAATTCAATAGCTTTAAGAATATGCTTGCAGTATTTTACCTATCATGAAAATTAGTGGAAGGAACCTATTAGAAATTGAATTTATAGATAATACGTTACATATTTTTAGTTGTTGTACGAAAAATTGCTATCCATCCCTTCGAAGTTTAAGTTGTTTTCTCAAAAGCAAAAATTTGAATAAAATATCGAATGTATAAAAGAATCTGGGTCGTAGAGACTGGATTTATTTTGATTTATAGACTGCAATAATCACTTAAAATCTTCCTTTGTCAATAATTTAATTCGTATATTGATTATCAAATTGCTGGAGAATTTTTTTTCGTTTTTTTATTCTTCTATTTACTCAGACGGTCCTTGATTTATTTTTTTTTCTTTTCTCACTAATGGCTACTTTCATAAATTGCACTTAATCTATTTAAATTTAGTTCACGTCCTTATTCATAACAATTATGATTATATATTATTTTATAAAAATTTTTCTTTAAGACATTTTAATTATGTTGACTCTATGGTATATATAAAGGAGATGATAAGGTAATGAAATAAGTTAAAAATAATTCTATAGCAAAAATTTTTTTTATGCCATCTGATTCATTAGATCAAGATGCTATACCACAACTTATACGTCAATAATTTTACATTCATTTTTATTTACTCTTATCGATATATATAATATATTTTGTGTATCATATCATTTTAGATAAATATGTGTAATGATGCGTATGCGTCAAGTGAGGAAATTCCAAACCATATGATTGTTTGGCTTGATTTAAATATAGGAAGACGAGAAGATTATCAACGTTTAAAAGCTGCTTTTTCAAGTACAGCTGACCCAAATTATGTTAATCCAATAAGATTAATCGACAGAGATGATGAAGAAATTAATCGTACAGTAGGTTTTGAACAAGTCAATTTTGAAGGAGTCAAATTTTTATTAGCAGCATTTACTAATGTCGAACGTTGTGTTGATTTTTTGCAAGAAAATCAAGATAAAAAAATCTTTCTTATAACATCAGGACAAATAGGAAGAGTAACTGTTCCGTTAATTATGGAGAAATGTAAAAATATTTTCACTGACCCAGTTACAAATGAACCATATTCATCAATTTATATCTTTTGTCATAGTATTGAACGTAATAAAGATTGGATTATGAATCATCTCGATTATCTCGCACCACCATTCGTATTCGATAAAGATTTATTAGTACGCATGATACGTGATATAGCAAATTATTTTGTTATTGAAAGCAAACGTCTATTGGAAAAAAATCCTCCAAATTATTTCGCCGCTCAGAATCGTCTTAATTGGGCATTTACTTTGTATGATCGATATCGAACAATGGAAAAAGATCCATTAAGAGATGAATTTAATGAAATAAGTGAACTTTCTGACAAAATTGAAGAAGCACGAAATGCATTATCAGATGATGATGAATAAAATTTTTGCTAAATTTTTATTTAGAAAAAATATTTCACATACGCAAAAAATAAAAACCTTTTTTTTTATATACATGTTGTTCCTTCTTCTATATTTTCGTTTTAATGACAACTTTTTAAATATGTATATGTGATATTTTGAAAATGTTCATTTATAAAATGATTAATACTAAGAAGAAAATTTAATATAATTCTCATATTTTTGTTAAATAAATTGTTTGCATGTATCGTATGAAAATGTGACAATATCAAAGAAATTCATAAGTCATATCAATAGAAACTAAGCAAATTACAACTGTTTGAGATAATAGACGTAGTTTATTGTTCTATTTTTCAGCTTTATTTATTTTTGTGAATTATTAAACTATGTTTTTATATTGGCACATTTTCATTCACAGCTATATACATTCCATTCAATCATAGAGAGAAAACATGAATAATAAACCTTTTTTCCTTTATGATCTTTCTTGTAAAATTCTTTCTTTTACATTCTATTTCGCTTGGATTTTTTCAAAAGTCAAATCAACTTTTAAATAATCTTACTGTGGTGAAATATTTATTATTTTTAAATTCGAAGAATTTTATCTCTAATTCTATTTCAAAGTGATTCTTTTTTATTATGTGACGACTGTAAAAAACCAGATTATGTGGTAGTTCAGACCCGTATAAATGTAATATTAAACAACGATTATTAATTAAAAAAATCTGATAGGTTATTTAAAAAAACTATCGAAAATTAATTCTAAATCATTTATTATTTGAGTACATATTGATATGTATATTGCGGTCATAGATTTATTTCCACAGTTCAACGTACAATGATATGAAAGATAATTTTTATCTTGAATCATATATCTGAGTCATTTACCAGTAAAAGATAAGTGATGTAAAAAACTGTTGATAAATATATTGTCAGAAAGAGAAAATATGAAGATTTTTTAACATTATCTTTATTATTTTTATTAAAATACCGTTAGCTAATTATTTCCATTTTATTTGATTTGATGCATATAATCATCAAGAAAATAAGTACCATAACTCGAATAAACATTTCCAAACATGTTGTGATCAATGCCTTGAGTTATATCTAATGCAATTATTGTATTCATTCGTAATTATAACAGAGAGGTGTTCGACTTTTTTTTAGTCTCGGTCCCGGTCTTGATTATAGGTAAAAAAATTTTCTTTCGCATATATCAAAATTCAGAATCGATTTTTCTTCTTAAACAAGTCCCATATGCATGTCAGTTGGCAGAGTACTATTTGAAGGGTAAACCTGAATTTAGTCGAAAAATAAAAATATCGAAGCAGAAATAAGGGTTGAAGGCAAAGGCGTAAGAGAGTGAATGAGTGTCAGAACGATCTCCACTTCCGTCTCCTTTTGTTTCTCATCTTTTTACCTTTCAACATATATCTTATTTTATTTTCGAAATTATTCTGGTGAATCAAAGTCAAACGATTCATGCTGAAAATAGCAGAAGAAATGATAAAACATTGTACTTATAAGAAGACGTTTAAACTGCTACTGATTCGAATCTATATTTATTATATTTTGCATCCTGAAAATCCACGCAAATTTTTAAAAAATTTGATTGTTGTTAACAAAATTGTGGTTTATTTATAAAAGGCTTGTATTGAGTTTGGAAAACAACTTCTTACTCGCAGCATTCACAAACGCTGAACGTTGTGTCGAATTTTTGGATCGACATAGAAACAAATGAATATTTTTTATTACATCAAAACAAATAGCAAAGCCTATTATACGTCCAACTATGCTCAAATTTAAAACTATTTGTCACTGATCCAGTGACAAATAATTCATATTCATCAATCTATGTTTTTCATTATCGTATCTATGGATAAGTAGATTGGATACTAGAATATATGAGTTATATTTATACGTTCGATTTTGATCGAGATTTATTAGTACGTATGATACATGATATAGCCCAATTACTTTGTTATCGAAAGTAAACGTTTTTTGGAAGAAAATCCTTCAAATAATGTGACAGCTCGCAATCGTCTTAATTGGGCATATACACTTCATGATCGATATCGAATAATGGAAAGAATTTCATTAGAGAAAGAATTTGATGAAGTTAATGAACTTTTCTCATTGATAGAAAAAGCAATAAAATAATCGAATGATGAAGATTTTAATTCTTTATGATCTTATATTTCATAAAAATAATTATTTTCTATAAAATATGAAATTTTTTTTCTACATAAAAACATTTATTTTTTCCAACCCTTTGCACATGTATATAACCGATTCTTTAAACTTTCGATTATGAAATAATCGAAATTAAAAAATGAACTAAATAAATTTTTTGTATTTTTAATAAATACCTTGCTTGCATATGGGAAATAGAAATAGAATATCATGAAAGAATTTCATAATTTATACGAATAGAGAATGAATACACTATGGCTCTAAAACACACAGATTAATACGAATTTAAGTATTTTTTTTCATAATTTAAATGACTTAGATTTCACAAGAAATACATATTATAGGCGATATTCTAATTCTATTCCTATTTCTTTTATTGTCTCGGCTAATCATAAAGTACTCTCGAAATGTCTTACGAGGAAACACTCCCAAATAATGCTTCGTTTTTAGTTTGATATTTTGCCCATATGTATGCCCTAGTGAGATTATAAAAATCCAAAAGGATATCAAGTTTCTATTTATCTTTAGTCGAGTTACAACTGTTTTACTACGTTCCTTTACCGTATGGGCTAGACTTCGAGGAAAACCGAATGATGGAATTTAGAGACATTTTTTTTACCAACAATTATTATGACATATGCAAAAATGCTAATCAATGTCAAAAAAACATAGACAAGAGCGTCTAACTCGTGTAAAATATAATATAATCCATGGGCCAATCATGCCCGGCCGTAATCGACTATCGTAATAATATAGTAACTGTAAACGACTTCTGAATAATTTCGTAAGGCTTTGCATACACCAACTGTAAACAATTTATTGTTCAATCATTGTTTTCTCATTATATTTCGTCATAAATACATTAAAAATTCGCTCAAAATTAAAGAGTGAAATATGAATAGATAGTATTGATCAAATACTATTTGAGAACATCATTAGGTTTTTGGGAAGAATTTAAGGGCGCGCTGTTCCAGATATTACACAAATTCTAAGTTTTTTCCATGTTTTTGGCACATTAATTAATATTTTTGCCCATGTTATAATGATTATTGGAGAAAATAATTTGTAGAATTGATAGAATTCTACTTTTAAAGCAGTTGAACTGAGTTGAAAAGTGCTTATTAGCGAATTCATTGAAGGAGTACTCGAATCATTACCTAATATATCTCATATCAAAATATAACACTGTTGGTTGTTATAAATATTTATCTTTCAAACATTCTATCCGATCCGAGAGAAAAAAGATGTAAGTAATAGGTGTTTCGCTTGATTTTTTTCAAGTTCGAGAAAAGAACAGATATTTCTTCTTACGATAATGAAAGTAATAGAAAGAATTTATGTAGTCATTTACTGGAAATTTCCAAGTATAAAATTAATTTTAAAATGGTCTTATTCATGCATAGTATTTACTATTTTAAAACTTAATAAACTCTATTTCTGAATCTGTTTCAAAGTTTTTCTTCTTTTCTTCTAAGGCAACTGTCTATATTCGAACGGTATAATAGTTGAGACTCATATACGTGTCTATTGACAAACGATACTAAAAATGAGACAATTGTTAACTTATTAACGATTGTTGTAATATCAATAATCCCGATAAAAATAAATGTATCATCACGACAGTTTTGATTATAGAATTTAAGGTTGTTCAAAGTATTGTTGTTTATGAAAAATAATCGATTCAATGTAAATAAAATAACAATATATGAATGCAATATTATATATACGTGTCCCAGTAGAAAATTTAATTAATTCAATGTTTTAGACCTATTTCAACTTAGGTATTTATACTAATGAAATCGACATTAGTGGAAGTCACACATGTCCCAAGGAACTTAATAGTGATACAAATAACATGAAATTGATATAATAAGCAAGAAAAAAAAGTTGAATCATCAATAATAAAGATACAATAATCATCGTGATCGTCCATCATAAAAATAATGATAAAAAAATAATAACATGGAATATTATTTTTATACCATTATTTTTCGTTCTATTATAAAATTATAAACTTCTTGGCTTTGATTTTTTTCAATAAGATCATTGGTTTTCCTTGTTTTATTCTGACGATTTGTTGGTTTTTTTTTTCGTAGTAGTATCATCCGATGCATGTGACAGCTGAAAGCAAATATATGACATCATTTCGCATAAAAAGACATCTATTATGAAATTACAGAAAGGGCTCGATTTTTGCTCTTCCTTTTCGATTCTTTTTGCCCTATCATGACAGTATCCAATCATATTTTTATTTATTTTCCTGTATTTTACATTGGAATTTTCCACAAAATTCAATTCGTATATAAATCCATCATTATCAATAACGTTTCATTTCACAGTTTTTTTGCTCTGTAGAAATGACTCTTCAAGAAGTTATTATTATTTGGAATGATAGTACATTTCAAGATGACAATTATCAACCAATGAAAGATGAGTTTAATAACGCAATTGGTTCTTCCTCATTACTTTCTAATCAAATTAATAGTTTGATTTGTAACGAAGTAAAAGAGGATCTTATAACAAATGAAGCTCCTGTTATTACTGTTCAAACACCAGATGAAGCAATAGCACAAATTGAAAATAATCCTACAGCAAAAATTTTCTTTATTTCATCTGGTTCTTTAGGTAAAGATATTGTGCCAAAAATAGTCGAGAAATATCCTTGTATTCATTCATTCTATATTTATTGTTTTAAAATGACTAATCATTGTGGTTGGGCCTCAGAATTCGTAGAGTGTCTTCAGATGTTCGATCATCATGTCGATTTATTGGTCCGACTTATTGCGTGATGTATCTGCCTATTTTATTGAACAAGGAAATGCATATTTGTCATTGAACGATCCAACTAATGCATTAAAATATTTTAAACATGCTAAGAATCTTGAAACTCGAGCCAATGAAAAAGATAAAATGAAACCAAATACAAAAAACAAAGAAAAACCTTCTGTACAGCCAGATTATCGCGGTCATCTCGATTTATTGGAAGGTGAAAATGGACTTATTCGTCAAGCTGAAAAAGCGTTACAAAGATAATAAAAAGATAAAACATTTTAAACTTTTGTCTAATAAAAATATAACTGTCTTCATGTTTGTTAGACAATAAACTACATATTTACACTGTCTTCTATCCATTAATCAGACATTTTTTCTGTTTATTATTAAATCAAGATATTTCAAGCATAACTTATCTAAAAGATGAATATCGGGTAAAATTAATCAACAAATATTATGATGAGATATTTTACAGTAGCTTCGGCATTCATCAATATTTGTAGTGCACCCTTTTTATTACCTGCTTCATTAACGCTGAATGTTGAGTGAAATTTAAAAAAAAAATCAAAATAAAATGCTTTTTATTTAAGATATGTCTATATGATAGCTTTTATTTTTGTATGTTTAGTCAATCGTTCTATTATCTATTCTTTAGTATTTAATTTAAAGTCATGCTACAAAAAAACTAGTTTGTGATAGTGATGCATTTCTTCAAAGATACACAATACAACGAAAATAAAAATCATGAAAAACATAGATATAAATGTAAATTGATCGGATGAGCCGTAATTATGGCTAAATTTTTGAAAAATATTCCTAGATGTCATCGTTGAAACAAAAAAAGCAGATGGTCAAATTTTAGAACTTTCGATCACTACGATACTTTTTTGTAGTGTTTTTTGCCCAATATTTTTACCAATGTGATTACGGATCTAAAATATCAAAAAATGTAATCTCCGATAATGAAATAGATATTCAAATTAATGTATGTCAATTCCATTATCTAAAACAGATATTTTAATGAAGGAATTGCAATAAATTTCATTTTAATACAATTTTTTTTAATGATTTTCTAAGTCTTTAGCTGTGCTATACTGCGATATTATATATTCTTCATTTGAAATTTATCGAAATCAAGAAAAATTTTTAGTCATTGTTGTCCACTTATACATCGACTGACACATCTGCATACGATAAGGGAAACATAATTTTTCAAGGAGATTACAAGCATATAACAACAATCGGAAGAGTCATTTCCATAAAGCAGTTACTACGATATAATGAATTGAATAGAGACATAAAGAAAGATTTTTCAAACGCAAAACCTCCCATTTGAGAAAATACTACTATAGAAACTAATGATCTTATATCAAAATAGGTGGCGACATATGTATAATGAATCAGAAAACAACGATTGTATGTATGTTTACACAACCTTGATATCTACTTTTCAATTACTTCTAGTAAGAATTTATAGTAGACTGTTCTAGATAAAATCTATTAATTACTATTATTTTTTAAATGATTATTATTTTTTTCATTTATTGATATATTCTAAATATAGGCAAATTGTGTGTGTTTTTTTTTTTTCTATATAGTGTATATACCATTGACCATGAATAAATATGATGTTGTTTTTTGATTCTTTCAAGGAGAAATGCTATCGTTGATTTTTTTCTATTATCAATAATAACTGAACAATCTCAATAACTGTCCTCCTTTTTTTAAGATTATTATCAATTACAATGGCAACATCAAATAATATTGAGGTTAAACCTGATCATATCATTATTTGGTTAGATAAAAATATGGGTCAAAGTCGAAACAATCGACCTAGCAAAACTGATCTTTCCAAAAATGCTAATTTAGATTGTTTACCATCGAATGAACGTTCGTATGATATCGATAATTTTATTTGTAATATTGATTTAAATATGAATAATGAACAATGGAATAATTTAATTAATAATGTATTAAAAATGTTTACAAACGTAGAGGAATGTATCAAATTTATTGATGATAATTTAAAAGAAAATAAAAAATTGTTTTTAATTGCATCTGGACAGATGGGTGCTTTAATTGTATCTAAGATACATAAGAAATTATCTGGTTCTATTTATATCTTTTGTGGTCAAAGGAATTTACATGAAGAATGGACTTGTCAATATGATAAGGATATTGAAATATATGATGATGAAACAGGTGTTTTTGCAAAGGTATTATCAGATATTGGTATACATTATTACTTAAAAACTGAAGATGATTCTTTAAATCGAACAAGTGCAATTAAATACCTTTGTTGGGCTCGACAATTCTTTATACGTGCTAGTGAACTTGACCATGCCAAAAGAGACGATTATCTTAAAATGGTAGATGAGAAGTTAACCGAATTAGAATCATCACAATCAAATAATGATACCAATAATGATGATGGAAAGAATGAAACAGGAAAACCTCCTGGTGAGAATTAAATAACTAGAAAAAATACTTTTTGTTTTTCTTTTTTGTTGGTGATGTATATTTTATTAATTAGGATCTTTTCTATCAATTATCACTTTATTCCACTATTACAAATTTCTTTTAATCCTAAGATGCATATACTTGGTAGGCTCATACAATACTCCATATATGTTAGGTGACAACATGTTTAGTTACCTAGAAGCTACATGGAGCCTAATTAGTTTATTAGTACTAATAAAAAAAAAAGAAAAAACATCTTTAATAGCAGTTTTATGACGGAAAAAAACTATATTAAGAAGGTCCGTTCCAAATTTCAGAAAAAGGATCCCAGTTGGGATCTGTGTGCGGTTCATATTCCATACGATAGGCTATTCGTTTAGCAATATCTGATGAGAATACATTGGAAACAAATGCATAAGTCATATCCATTCCAGCTGCTACGCCTGAACTTGTCCAAATATTACCATCGACTACCCAACGTGCTTTTCGAATCCAATTAACAGTTGGATATTTTGCTGTCAATGACCATGAAAATTTGTTTGATGTTGCATTTCGTTCATCGAGAACACCAGCAGCTGCAAGTACCGTTGATCCTGTACATACAGAAAGTAAATATTTAAGAGATGGATATCGTTCCTTAACAAATAACATAGTTTCATTTAAAATTGTTTCATCACGTACACCCCATCCACCTGGAATTAATAATATATCTAATTCTGGTGCATTATCGAATGTATGTGTTGGTGACCATTTTTCGCCAATATATTGAAAGTTTTTTTCTGGCAATAAAGTTTTTGATGGTATTGTACTTACTGGTTCCATTGTCTTAGCAATATAACTCAATTCGAATGGATGCATTACACCAAGTTGATTGAAAAATTGCATCGGACCAGCAACATCTAATAGTGCAAAACCTTGAAAGAGGACTACACCAAGTCGAGTTACAACCTCGGCCATCATTTTTAACTAATGCTTGCAATAGAACGATGTTTCTTTTCTACTCTATATATTCGTTTTTTTTCTTTTTCTTTCTTTCTATGCGAAGGTAAGGATCAAAAGAGACAAAACGATACATTTTCTCCTCTTTTCCACTGCTTGTTCTCTATATAAACATTAACATTTGTTCAGGATTCTTTCTGTATTTACGTATTAGTCTATGTTTTTTTTATCTATTAGTATGAGAATATGTGTCTCCTTGATTGTGGATACAGATTAAACCAAATAACAGACCAACAGTGAGAGTGAGGGTAAAATTCTTGGTCGCAATCAAGAATGAGCTATGCGAATAATAAAAGGACTCTTGATAAAGTTTAAAGATGGATCAACATTCTTTATTGTTTACAACTGTTCTATAAATCCTCTCTATGTGCTTCTTCACCCATTTCTTCAATAAACATTCTATTGTTAACATGTAATACAAGAAATAAAGCAGATGATTGTTATTCGATCATTCAATAAATTATCCTATTTTGTGCTGAAAAAGAATCGGTCCTGATATTGAAAAATCTACTTATCAATTTTTTTTTGTTTGATTTTCAAGATGATGATGATTAGAAAATAGAATTTTACTTTAAATATACAGACGAAGAATCTTGTCTAATTTTTCTTCAAACAGTAAATTTGAAAGGAATAAAGACAAAAATATTCACTTGTGCAATGTCAAGAAAGAAATATGAATAAATTAAATAGAAATATATGGTTTATATGAAAAATTATCTTTGAACACAGAATGCAGTTATTCATTGTTCTTTCAACATCTCATTTTCTTATCTTATATTTTTTTAATAGATAATTAGCTATTCTAAAAATTACATGATCTAAGATATGCTTGTAATCTATAATAAAAAAACTTCAAATATTTCGTATCATACAATTTTATTGACTAGAATATACCTTGAACATCATCCTACCTGTAGCTAAACGCAAACAATAAACAAATGTATACTTATACTAAGGCTACATTGGTAAGAAAAATAGCACACCTTCCTTTTCCTTCATGTTTCTCTTGGTATATAAAACAATATGTAGTAAGGCCAAAATAACAAACATTAGCAAAATGATTGGTAACTGTTTCTTCGTGATTATTATCATCGCTACTTGTCTTTCTTTTACGTCGTCGACAGTAGTTAATCACAACTTACAAGAATATCTTAATATTCCAAGTAGAATATAGGATCAAGTCATTGTTATGATTAAATCATTTGTTCCACAATTAACATTAGAAGAAAAATGCAATATGACATCTGGCATTAGAAGACGATGTGCTGGCAATGTTCTATGATTTTTGTTTCCAAGATTCACCGTCTGGTGTTGGTGAAAGAGTTTTATATTCAACTGCTTTTGCAGCTGGTATACAAATTGCAGCTACTTTGGATCGAGATCTGTTCTATAAACCTGTTGCAATAGGTAAAGAGTTTCCAGATAAAGGAATCCATTTTGGTTTTGGTCCAATGATGAATATTGATCGAAATACTCGTCATGGTCGTAATTGGGAAGGATTTGGTGTTGCTCCATACCTTTCTGGAGAAAATTCATTCTATAATGTTCAAGATGTTCAAGATCAATGAGTCGTTGCAATTGCCAAACATTATATTTGTAATGAAGGAGAAACCAATCGCTTCCATGATATATCAAAGTCTCAATCGACCAGATACTATTAATTCGGTGGATTATTCAGCTAATCTTGATGATAAAACAACGCATGAGATTTTTCTTTGACTATTTTCCTCCAGTGTCGTAGTTGGTGTAGGTTCCATTATGGGTTCATATAATTAAGTCAATGGTACGCAAGCTTGTCAAAATGATGAAACATTAAATGATCTTCTAAAATGAGAACTTGAATTTCCAGGCAATGTTATGTCTGTCCGATTGTGGTGCAACTAAAACTGGCCTTGAATCGATTTTAGGAGGTTTATATGTAGATATGCCAGGTGGTGATAGACTAATGGGTTTCGCACTTGTACAAGCTATTAAAAGTGAAGCAATTACAGAAGCAAGAATCAATGATATGATCATTAGACTTTTAGCCAAGATTAATTGACAAGCTGGTACTGTAGACATTGTTTTACCTAATAATACCAACAATGTTTTACTATTTAATGTTACTACTGACAAATATTATTTTATTTATGGAACTGCAGCAGGACAATTTGATGAAGAATTCAGTTCAGCAGGTTCGCCACAACATGCAAATGCATTATATCAAGGTGGAGGTTCAGAATTTGTTGAACCAACATATGGTACTGATCCTCTTATCTCACTTCTAGTCAAAGGTCGAGACTCTCACCTTCAAATTCGATATATCACTAATCAAAATGATTATAATGCTATTCTCATCAGAAGGATCGAATAGAATAGATCTTCATGCTTTAAATGATGGTGATAGACTTGTTCAAACTGCTGCCTCTCATTGTGCTAATACTATTGTCATTATCAATAGTGTTTTACAACTCAATTTAGAAGCATGGATTGACCTTCCAAATGTGACAACATCGTATGAGATCTTATGCTAATATTGCTGCTTTGAAAGTCTATGAGCCAGTCTATGATATAACATTTACTGTTACCAATACTGGTAAAGTCGCTGGTTCTGATGTACCTCAACTTTATCTTAGATTTCTTGCTGAAACAGAAGAACCATCAAAAGTATTACGAAGTTTTGAAAGTGTGTACTTGGTAGCAGGTCAATAATGCTGATTGTAAACTTCAAAGTTTTTTTAATGTCTAAATAGTTATTAGAGAAATAAATATTTTTTGATAAAAGTTCATATTCTACGATTGAATCCTATTGTACGCTATATGATTAGCAAGACATCTATGAAAAGATTGAAGAACGTAATTTTTATTTTAAAATTAGTTTCAACTTTGTTTTTTTTTTGTATTTAATATGATGTGATGACATCTTTTTATTATTCGTTTAGGAAGATTATTGCAAAACACGATATCTATTGATGTTAATCGTTTTAGAGTCGAAAGTGATGATTTATGTATCTTGATTTAGTGTTATTAATGCGGTTACTTCCTTAAATACCACCTGATAAATTTTGTTCAGTATTTTGTAATCTTATATGGCATTTATGAAGGTCAGTATTATTAATTTTGTCTAATACATCTTGTTTAGATCAGTTTTAAACACATGATAGAGTATGATTTTCATATATAAACTGTGTCTACCGACTCTCTAATGTATCATTTCTTAACTCAAAAATATATGCAATACTTCCAATTTTTCATGAAAATGACGTATTTTGATCTAAAAGTGTATGAGATAGAGTTCAACTCATGTAATCCACTAAATACATTTTAGATGGTGCTAGATGAGTTTTTGTTGTAAATTTTACTGTTCTGACGTGTCTTCGTATTGAAATATAATGGACATACAGATGGACGCATTCACTAGCATATTTCTTGAACACGTTTTGAGAACTTAAGTAGTTTGTGAGCATTAATTAGAATAGATGCATTTTTCTGCATATATTCGTCAATGTATTGAACTTGTAGAAACACGTTTTGATGTGTTTCTTCTCGAAGTCCAACTGAAAGTATACATATAAAGTTAGCCTAGTATAGGTGCAGATAGACGATTAAAAAAGAATAGTTCATCTAGACGAAAATGTGACTATGAGCCGAGCGAGATACGTTTACATTGAAACGCTACTAGAATTTGAGGGAAAGCTTAGTGTTATATTATCGCATCATCTTGATTTGGAATTCAGA
The DNA here is from genome assembly GCA_022393335.1 of Macrotrachela quadricornifera. Lineage (NCBI taxonomy): Eukaryota > Metazoa > Rotifera > Eurotatoria > Philodinida > Philodinidae > Macrotrachela > Macrotrachela quadricornifera. Next base: position 81,767 of record JAJEKB010020787.1, read on the forward strand.
AGCTGGACGCAAAAAACTATTTTACAATTCAGTTGAATAGAAGTATAAATTTTTTGATTGATTTAGTTGAACAAGAATAATTAACTAAAATACACGCCTAAGAACGATTCTTTGTTACATATATCCCAGTAATAATAATTATCCTCTATTTTTACTATTGCTATATATGACAGTTCAGAATTATAAAAGTTGACCTAAGTCTAGAATTAAGATTAGAACAGCAGATTCTGTCTGAAACCCTACCATTTTTATCAAATCTAGAATGATTCGATAATATTCTTTCGACTGGATTTTAGTACTTAGTTTTTATCACTATTATTAAGATTTAATCGAATTTAATTTAATTTAATAAATCAAATTACATCAGTGAATATTTCTGTCATCACCAATTATTATGTATACACTTTTATTGAAAATATCAAAATGTTGACAAAATTATATTTTTTTTACTTTACTTTAGCTTCCAAAATGTTTACTAAGGCACACATGATTAAATAATATTGATCTTACGATTTTTGTCATAGAAACAACAACGTTTTATAGTTATAAAATAAAAATAAATTAATAAGAAATCATTATCATTTAAAAAAATGAATAAAAACAACCTTTGATTGTATTTAGAAAAATGATAAATGAGCTTTTTGATTCTAAAGAAAAATGATCAATCAAATAAAAAAAAGAAAAGTTTTTTCTGATAAAGATGTAATCTACTATTTCTGCTAGATCATTTACAAGAAATAACCACACAAAGCTTTTTTTGCATATCTCTTTCTGTACCATCCTCTTTTTTCAATTATATTAGATTTAAAAGTGTTGTTGTTGAAGAACACAAAGACTGATTAATACTATTATATCATGTAATTTAGGTATGCACGAGTTTCGATCGTAACTGGGTATTTAGTCGAGCTGTGTGCAAAGTGTTACTGTATAATAAAGGTTTTTTCTTTCTTATGTACCCATGAATGTATACTGAAATATGTTAAACTAATTATCACGTTGTCAGAAAATAATATATCAAATCTGCCAGTCAATCCTTCGCGAAACATTGCCTCAATGTTGCCAAAGGGCAACAACTAACTAGAAAGAATTGATGAGGTGAATTCAGGTCTAGACTAAACACGACATTCCTCATTTCTGGTTCATTTTTTCCTTCTCTTCTTCATTATTATGACATTCTGTCCTCGTAATGGTTTGTCCACTAACAAGTTGTAAAAGTTTGTGTATTGATTATTAATAATCAAGCAAATTGAAAGTATAACTATAGCCGTAGGAGTAACAATTCTTCTTGTATCATGACACAATCTTTTCGCCACGGAAAGGAGGACATAGACTATGAACGTTATATGCTCTGATTATTAACATACTGTCAGTGTTAATAAATACAATATTTAGGCACTAGAAATAATTATTCGTTGACGACAAGTACGAGATCACATTTCTTTCTGATTGCAAGAAAGTCTTTTAAGATCGACATCCATCATCTCAACAATATTTCTTATTTTCATCGCCTTTTCTAGTTTCTGATTCATCATCGATATATCGTTATACGAATGGCTTGCTTGATCGAAAGATATGATTTAGTTCGAGTTCATGTTTAAGCCACTAGACGCAACATAATGATAGTCTAGAAATAACAAATATTAGATTAACTTGTGAAAATAGTACTGTCTAAGTAGAATTAAAAGTTTTTGAAACGAAATAAAAATCAAAGATCGTTTTAGGACATTATTTAGCTTGCGTAGAAAAAATTGATTCAAAAAAAGACAATTTGCGATAATTCAAGTAAATTTCGTATCTCATTCAACTATAGATTGTTTCAAATGATTTGATGGATTTAGTTGCTATATTAAATTAAACAAATAAAAATGCTCATTCAATATATGATATTGAAATAAGAAAAACCAGTTATATTTACCATGTTAGGTAAATATACATTTATGTCTATGCTTGAAATAAGATAGCAAATATAAAACTTTAATTTGTTAGATTTTTCATCTTTAAGTGTGTGAACATCTAGATTTTTATGAACTTCGTTTGTGTAAACTTTAGTTATTACTATGATTAACTGTTTTCTTTATATTTTAAAATGGTTGATATTACTAAAATATAAAAAATCAATTATATGATAACACTTGACAAAGTATAATCACAGTACTGGTATATTAGATTACTACCATTTATAGATATGATTGTAACCAATCCACATTGCTAAATTATTATCTCTTAAAGTACAAATAGTATGATTATAATTAATATACATAGAAACTGATTCTATGTATTCACTATTGTAGATTGATGTTATATCGACATTACATTTTCCAAATGTTCTGCACATAATAGTACTAGCCACAAGTGTACTTAGATTATCACAGTCGGAAAGTATTGCACCGTAGCACAATAGTTAAGCCCTTGACATGAGAGTAAGAACTAAAGATTTTCTTTTCATAATGTGCTAATTAAATGAGACGTGCAACGAAACTTTAATAGTTGCGCCTTATCAAATGTTGACCGAGAGAAAATCTTTCTCTACTGATTTCTAAATCTGTACAAATGAAACAAGCACTACTATCATATTTTCTCATAAATCACTTTTGCATTATCAATTATAAAAACCATATACGCTCTAAATATATTAAAATTTTAACGAATTAGATAGATTTGTTATATTAAATTTACTAAAAAACGTGTACCTCCAAAATATATATATATCAATGATTAGAGAAATGACATTATTTCACGAAATTCACTCACAATCATTGACTCTAGAAATATATGGTTTGTATTTAGATCATTGAAGCTTTTCTCTTATTATCTACATATTAGTCAATTCCATTGTTCTAAACACGACATTATTCATGTTACGCTAGAATGTTGGTTTATTTAATGATCTATTTAATATTTTAATGCCTTGTTTTTTATTGATAAACACGTATTTTATTAATGAGAAACTTAGTACAAACAACAATCCATTATCATGACGTTTTATTTACACATTCCTAAGCTAAAAGAATAAGAAGAATGAATAAATGAATTAAATTTAGAATTTTTTTTACGATGCTGATAGTTTACAAATGGATAGAATGCAAAATACATTAAACAAGTATTGATAACAATATAATAGTCAGATATATGCATGTTATTTTTGGATTGGTATCCAAAACATGCTAAATAAATGTATCTTGAAGTTGTTATCATTCATTCTTGATTGAGAATCTTTTCATTCCGTTGTATTCTTTCAGATGATCAAGCACAATTCATTGACAATATAAGTTTTGAACTATCATAGGAAGAGTTTTAATCTCACTGTTTGAGATAGATCTTAAATAATTATAGAAACAAAATGATTGAAACTCTATGAGCATTATTGAAAATGGTTCTCACGTAATCTCTTAATAAATTGATAACATTCTAAACAGTATTTTATCAGCAATCAATTCAATATTTCAGCTTATTAGATGTTAAACAAATGGCGTGTTGATTGATCATTGAATACTAATAGTAACATATACAATCTAACAACTTTGATAAAGCAATTATATTTATACTCGAAATTAACTTTGATGATAAACAAATGATAGTAATTTTCTTCATAAAAATTCATTCAATCATATCTATATTCATAAAATTGAATGAAAAAACAAATATTCATCGATAAGTTAATTATTCTCTATTATCAATTTCTAGACAGGTATTACAATATAGACACGAAACCTTCTAGTTGGGTTTATCAATGACCTTTCATTAGAAAAATCATCTAGAACTGTAGCTACATAAAGTATAGTCTAATTGGAAGATATTCATACAATTTAAAGAACAAATGAGTAAACTCTAATAGCAACTCTTTATTG